>BQNB010171899.1:0-11899 GCA_026074375.1 Tanacetum coccineum
TAATAGAAGAATACATATTTTAAATGTTGTGCAAGTTTTATTTTCAAAAATAATTAAAAACTTTGAGTTTTCTGGACCTAGGCGTTTGACGCCGTCAGGGTGGTTGTGACCCCGTCATAGGTGTCGTGGTGACGGCGTCGTATGTAAACTGTGATGCCGTTTCCACGTTCTGTGAAAACAAAAATTTTGTTTTTGATGAAAAATTTCCTGCACTTGATTCCATAAGATAATTTCTATATAAACAGCTGCATAAAACATAAGATTTAACAATTCAATCATATGACTTGAAACTGACGCAAATTAATCTAAACACTTTATTAACATGCTTGAACTTGGCTCAAAAGCCGGATAAATTCCCCTACACTAATTATTTGCAAAATACCTTTGATTGAAATAAGGACGAGATTAAATACAATACAAGGCATGATTATAAGATAGTTCAAACATAATAAAACAAACCATAAAGAATTAAAACATACATGACACTCCTAATTTGCGGGAAAAGTAAATTGGGTTGCCTCCCAAGAAGCGCTTTTCTTTATTAACGAGCCTTGTAGCTAGACTTGAAGTCACATGTCCTTATGTGACTTCTCCTTCATCATCTATTCCTCTTAAGTACTCGGGTCCAAGTTCTTGGTATTCTTTCTAAAATCCTAGTATCTTGCTCATTACATATTCTACTCCTCTTCTCTTGTCTTCTTCGTTCCTAAGATAGACTGATTTGGTATGCTCTTTTTCTAAGTCTCCCAGTTAATTAGTTTTTTTAATTAGGTCCTCTGATTCCCACATGTTACTCTTAAGGTTGATAGGTATGGCTCCTAGAAATTCTACCATTCCCCTAAATACTAAGGTATCCTTAAAAGGATTGAGTAGGCATTCTAGAAATTTCCATTACGTCGGGGAAAATTGCAGTCTAAGAAGTCTTTCTAGCATACAAGGGGTTTGCACGCCTATTCCATTGAGCTTAGGTCGTTTAGTTTGTAGGATTCCCTTTTCAAAGTGTGGTGAATAGGTGCTTCTCCTCACCTAAAGTCTACTCTTTAACTCGAATACCGACTTAGTGATTCCTTCTCATTATCGCTTATTTTGGCCATCCTACAATCTATAAACTGCTATGGGCGAGTAGCTGGAATCCTCTTCTATAAGCAAGAAGGGTCTCGGGGTCCTTTTGCATATGAGTACCGTAGAAATCATTTAACAGTTTTAGGTTTTCCTATGCGGACTTCTACGTCTTTAACAATCCCAACAGGGTAGGATTTAGTTCCGTCAGCCAATCTAAAAACATGGTCGGTCTCTTACAATAGTCCGTTGTTAAGGTTTTTGAAGAGATAATGTGGGATTATATTTACACATGATCCTAGATTCAGCTTAGGTGTCGGAAAGGTTTTGAGTCCCCTAATCTAATATGTAGAGTGATAGTCCAGGGTCCTCCATCTTGCTGGAATTTCTCCTTGGACTGTATGATCCGCTATTGCTAGTCTAGCTCTACCACGTATTTTAATCTTAATATATCATTTCTAATTGGAGGTGTGATATAGGACTTAGAGAATCGATAATTAAGATGCAATTGGAATTCATCTTCAAGGGTTGGTTCAGGTTCATCAGGTTGTTGTGGTTCGATTTCCATCCCGTGTTGCAGTAGGTTTATCTGGGAAACGGTTGCCTCCTTGGAATGTGCCTTGATGGCATTGATTGAGGTGGAAGGGTGAGATGAGCATTGGGGATCAATTGTCGGGTAAGAATGAGCAGACAAAACTGGGGGGGTGCTCAGTTTTGGGTTATATAACTGTATCGCTAGGTTAGTGCTCTGCTTAATTCGACGGTGATGGCCTTCAATATTGTGTCAATTTTGTTGGTCATCTCGCTTTGCTGTTGTTTGAAATTGGCTTCGAACTTGGAAAGTCTAGTGTCTTGAGATGCCATGAAGTTGGATACCAGTCCTTCTAGATTTGATTGATTGTTAAAATTTTGAGGACGCTTGTTGAAGGAACGGTTTAGGATTGAACCGTTGGGTTGAACGGTTAGGTTGGGTTATGAAAATTATATTGAGAGTTTTGGGTTGTCTATACCTAAGGTATTGGGGACTTTCTCCACGATGGGTTAACAGGGTTCATCTTGTTCGGTGTCACCAAGATTGTTTTGCTCGGGGCTCAAAAGTCTACCACTACCTCCGCTTCACCGGGTATCAGGGATGTTATTAGCGGGCTATGTTCGGGATCTTCCATGCCAATAATACTTGAGTCGTCGTGGGGACACTGCAGAATCTCACATGAAGGTTAGTGATTTTTTTTACTTGAAAAGGTTTCCTGTGTCGGAGCAAGATGAGTTTCCATCAAGCATTGGACTTAATTTTCGAGCTCAATTCGACGGCGGTCGGATGTACTCGGGACATCTTGAGGCAAAGCAATTGCCTTGCCCGGCTTAGCGAAATCCCTTGGGTCGTTCCAATTTTTGTTGTCATAGAGGGCGAGGTCCTCTAATAATGCCTAAGATTCTTCAGCGTTGAGGTCACGACAGCTTTACCCACAGCCGATTGGTCATGGGTCGTCTTTGTGATAGGATTGACAATGGTTCATAGAAGATTTGGGACTTAGAGCCAAAGGTCGTATGCCATGATGAGGGACGTTTTGGAGAAGTCTTAAAACTGAGTCAATTGCTTCGGATAATAAAGATTCTCCATGATGTATGTTGGAAACAACAGGATATCATTTTCTTTTTACGGAGTAGTTTTTGCGGTCTTCCCTGGTTGGAAACCATCTGAGCAAGGTATTCGGGATAGTAAGATCCTCCATGTTCGGTGGTGGATCTGTGGAAGACGTTTCAAGCAATTTTTGCTTGATCGCGGAGGGGGAAATTTAAATAACAAACACTTGGCTTGTTCTTTCCCTGTTTGCACCGTAAAGGTCAAGTGAGTCCACAAGTTTAAGTAAATCCTTGAGGTGTTGGTTTGGATCCTCGGACCGAAGTCCGTGGAACGAGCATCCGTTTTGCACCAAGCGGATGGTTTCAGATCGAAGAGGTACCACGTTGTAGCCTATGGGGAGCTCAATGGTATTCCTGCAGCCCTCGTGGCTAGGTTTGGAGTAGTCTCATAGGGTACGGATATGATTCCGTCTCCCATGGTAGTTAACGAGAATGGATTACAAAACAAATAGCACAAAGAAAAGATAGACTACAAGAAAGCTAATATGCGGAATTAAAGTCTTACTTGAAAGGTTTCAAGCAAGTAGAACTAAGCTAAACTATGATTAAAACCTAACTATTCCCTGACAAAGGCGCCAAAAACTTGATGTGCGGGTCTCGTAAGACTTCTACATGAAGTTTTACAACTCCCTAGGTAGAGCACCTAATCGTGGTAGTAGTAGTATAGGCAAGACTCAGAGGGTTGTTATCGTTCACTCAAGGAATAGGTTAGGAAGGCTTGATCACGGTCTAACAGAATACTAAGGGTTGAAAGAAGATTCTTTTCGTATTTTTATGTTTATAGGAAAGCAGTAAATCATATATTTGAGAGGTTGGTTTGGTTTTAGCTAATAAACAAAATAATTATCTAAGCTACTGGTGATGACAATATAATAAAAGATTGTGTTTATTTAATCATGTATTACTCCCTAGATTGCTTCTCCTAGTGTCGTTGCTTTGTCACACTTGTGATGATCTATGTAATTATTTCCTAAGTCATGAACGAATTACATGAACCCGCCGTCTATTTAATATTCCGTTAAGGCAACGCACAAGTAACGGTTGTATGAAGATTATTACAAGGCCCTAAGAGAATATTCAAAGGCATGTGCAAATATATTTAAATGTGGATAACCATTTAAGGGGCCAATCTAGGTCGTATGAAGGCCTGTTACCCGTGGTATCCTTTCTATACAATCATGTTCCTAGCACATATCAACATTCGTTATAGACAGGACAGAAAGCTAGTTTTTCTAGACCTAAATGCTATCAATCACAAGAACGCAACATACTATGATCTATCATTTCTAGTTTCATACAATCATATACTATTAAACACAATAGGCGGTTTAGCCAAGCATGTTATAGATAACAGCAGAACATAGATTAAATCTTCACGACACATAGACATAATTAATGATTAAATTAAACTTACTTGATTAAACATGAGTTGGAGGAAGGACAACTAGGGTTTTTAGGCCTTTAAAATGTCACTAACAGCTGCAAACACTGAAAACTAGGGTTCGTACCTCTTCTGGATTCTAAAAGTTACACACCATTAAACCCTAAATTCGGGTTTATATATATAGGAAAAAATGCTGTTGTCTTGTCTCGTGTGACGGGTCGAGTTTTTTAGTTCGTGAGTTCTCCGCCGCCAAGAAAAGAGAATAATTTGATAATGGGGTTGGGTCGTTGTGCTTGACGCCGCGTTTGGAAGTGTGACTCGTCATGGTCTTCGTTGTGACGGCGTTACGTTGAATCTGTGATGCTCGTTGCTCGAGCTGTCTTCCGAGAAATTATCTTTGAGAGATGTTGTGTGTTCGGTCCGTTAGTCTTTGTTGTTTCTTCTCCAAATCGCCTAAGTCAAGTGGTAATCTTCCCAAATGCTTTCCAATTGCGAAATACCTGAAAAGGAACGATTAAGTACCTATTTTAGGCATAAATGCACGATTTAGGGGGTTAAATGACCCCGAAAAAAGTGTATAAAATAACACATCATCAAATATATTCAAAAAAATAATAGACCTCAAAAAAAATTCTCAATTTCCAATTTAGCTTAAAAAATGTAATATGAGCAACAACTAAAAAAAATCCTACAAATGTTAACAAACTTTATTAAAAAACAAGTATACTACGCTAAAAAGTCATACATGAATGTCACACTCTATGTATCTGTATCGCTTAATATAACCACACCTCTAATCCTGACTTTTTTGCAGATTACATAGGATCCATCAGATCCGTCAACGGTATTAGCCACTTTGGAGAACCCAACAAAAGTCAGAGTGTGCGAAGAAACATTGACATTGAAAACCTCAATTAAGTAACCATCCATAACAATCAGTTCAAAAAAATAAAGTAAAAAAAATTTCCTAACAAAGTTACAATTTTAACAGTGGAAACATCATCGAGCTCACACTATGCGACAAGATGGCAGAACATTTTGAACAAGCCGACCTTAAGAACATTGAGCAGCCGTGTTATCATAGCAGTTATGCTCATGCCACGTTTCTAAATACAAAGGTATTGAACCGACACTCTAAACAATATTAAAAACTATACATTTTAACGCACAACGACAACATATTGCTACAGATTACAGCTAGCCGCAAGCTGAGCAAACCATATTACTACTTGAACCGAACATACCGAGGCTGAAGAATTGCGGGCATTGTAAGCAACTTACCTTCTAGTTCTTTACTAACACAACTTTAAACTCTAAAATTCTAACCATAACCACCACACACGTACAAAGCCAAATACCAGGAAACCCCCTACTCATAATCTAAAAATTCCCATATGAAGACATCCAGCAAAAGAAGCTACGAAACAGATTCCTGTTGAAAACACTGATGGAACATAATCCACATAGCTACAAGGTAAACTCTTAAACACATACTCATCCCCTTAAGTCCACTAATTAAATCATCATAACCTACACATGCAATCACAGGGCATAAGGTTCATCGCCAAAGCAACAATCATCATCATAAACCCAAACATAGACTGGTACTACATATCAGCATCATAAGTCCACTAATTAAATCATCATAACCTACGCCTTATCTATCAATCATCTTTACACAATTTTTTTCATAAATTTAAAGACAAATTGAATAACCAAACCCACATTAAAACATGCGTTAACAAGGAAACAGAACAATTCATTAGGCAAACTTGTCACACAACGACACTTAATACAGACCCGATGCTACAACGAAATTGGCAGTCCAAGCGAAAAAATACTATTACACAAGAACACAGATCGAACACATGAACGATCTAGGCGCACTTAAAACACGTTCTTTTATTTCAGCGACCCTAAACAAAGTTGTCCTAACACACCCCGCCACTAGATTTAGAAATCCATGTTTCCCTTGAGCTTCTCAGTGAAAAGGTCTTTCTCATGAGCCCTCAACTCAAACTCCCTTCACAGGATCTGCAACTTCATCAACTTCTTCATTTCTTTTCCCTGCGTCTCCTTCATGAATTTCACCATCTTTTCTGACACAATCCTGTCTACCAAAATGTCTAGCTCATCAATAAAGTGCTCCCTTTCTTCGATAACAATAGTAAGGCCAGCACACAACTCGCTGATCTTCCTCACCAACCTTAAATCTTTAGCAATGGCCCTACAGCAGTAGAGGATGAACATGTCCTCCTACTCTAGCGAACTCATAGCTCAACATAGCTCATCACATCTTGGTAACACTCCCATTAGTTGAATTGCTTTTACTATGAATGCACAACACAATCACCTAACACTCTTTAAATAGAGAAAACACCACCCTACTTCAATAATACCAACAGTTAATGACACACTAACCAAAAAGAGATTACATGGTTGCTGATACAAAACTTTTTCTTTCACTATTAACAGTTTGTCTATATCAATCCTAGACAAAAACAATTGTCAAATGTCATACCTTTTCTATCCACAACAGTCAAAAGCAACTTGATATTAAAGTAGGATTTTCACTACACCAACTACTAACAAACCACCTTGTATGTGCTTCTATGCAATGCTCATTAAATCTTTATGTTTTTTGTTGAGCCTCTTTTCAGATGCGTTTAATCCTGCAATTTAAAATGACTCTTTGATTTATTACATATTTTTTAATTGTTTACTTCATACATACTTATTTGCCTAATAAGTAGTTCAAATCATTTTATCAATATGAGTGTTCACTACACCAATAATTTGCACAGTTTAATAGGTTCGTTAGAATTTCTTATGTTCTCTACTAATATGCTCACTTCCCAAGCAGAAACAACTTTGTCTCTAGCACTGTACACACCATGTGAAAATTGAAAATGAAAAAAACAGCGTGTGTGATCAAATCACAACAGGTTCCACAAGATTTTGTTTTCAATTATACAATTGCTTTTTTATGACTTATTCATTATAGATCTTGTCTTCATCCTATTTATGCATGCTAAAATTACTATGCCACTACCTACAATAAAGGCGCACACTCATTCACTTTTGCTAGCTAACTATTTCCTCCTAGTGTTCAATGAAACCAAAAGAAAAAGACTGTGTTATGAAATGACAACAGAAACCACTGACTTTTGCATACCACTTATATCAAAAAAGCAAGGTAAATCAAATAACTTAGCAATCTAAGGTAACATTTATTCTTGATTTGTGATTGCATTTATATTATGTAGGTCAGGTGATAACAATCTAAAACATTTGTTTTATGCAGCTTATAAGCAACAAATCAGTATAATATATATGTTCTTGATTTCTTCTATAACATCTATTCTTTAAGATTCTTGAGAGAAGGTTATGACTAGCCAGAAAAAAACTTCTTAGTTTGATGAATTGGAAACATCTCACAACAATATAATATAAAGATATAAGATGGCATTGTATTAGTAATGGTTGCCTTATTCTGTTTGTAAACACGACTTAAGTTATTTTTGTACAGTTGTCATCTGCCATTTTCTTCAGTGTCTGTTTATTTGTGATAAGTTCATCCAGAAAGATGGATTGTTATGAAATGTGGTTCAAGTTTGCAGTCTTCGTTCAATTAACCTAGCTAAGTTAACAAAAAACAGCCACAATAATCACCCCAAGATCGCTTTCATCAGGAATCTCTACAGCAACAAAAAAGAAGAAGGAAGCTTAGCTAAGTAGTAAAAAACTAATGGTATGTTATCTGTTATAGCAGATGCATCTGTATTCTCTATAAACTTTGTTACAATTATGTTGTTTTGGCAACAATTATCGTAAAGATTTTTTAGAATTATGCCTATAAAAAATTTAGCCAAAACGTATAACCTAGAAAACTCTCTGCAGCGAAGCTTGGGCACCAATCCTTGTTTATATAATAAAGATTAAAAAACATCACACTAAATTAATACATTTTACTAAAGAGCGGCACGCTCTTGGTGAATGTGTACCCCAAATGAGTTTTTGATGCAATAAAACATTAAGTAAATACATCCACCGCCCCATTATCACTTCAGTTTTATCACTTCCTCTCCCACTTCTCCTACCGCCTCATTATCTTTTCTCACCTCCCCATTATCTTTCTAGCAGCTTCTTTCACATCTCATTTGCAACAAATTAGGGGGAAAATATCACTTTTTTTGGTATACCGATCGTCATTCTTCCAGAAGTTTGAGGGCTTAGCTTTTGGGGTTGTTGATCAACACATAAGAGGCAGGGTTTTAATTCTGGGGGTTTTATGGTGCTAGAAGATTGTCTTTGTTTATAGTTGATTCATCTTTAATTACACTTTATTGGGGGTATGTATATGCTTATTTTTTGTGTTTGCGTTTTGTTATGACAAGTCTTCTTAATAATAGGAAGACTTTTAAATGCACGGTTTGCTTCAAGGAATTTGGTTCTAGAAATGATTTTGGGGGAGCTAGTATGCCTTACAAATAATCTTAATAATGATTGGCGGTGGGTGATATTCGATCCTTATCTTGGTTAGGGATCCCGGATGACATTTAAACAAATGCAACCAGTGCAACCATAGCGGTGTTTGATCCTATTTTGTCCATGCATAAGTTGTGTATCAATTGTGTATAAGATGTGCTCATAAGATGTATATAGGCTATGGAAGTTATAAGTTGTAGTCACGTGTGATACAAGTGTCCTAGGTTGATTTAGTGATGTATATTAAAATTGATGTGTTTGGTATGATGTGTTAAGTGGAAGGATGGTAGAGATCAAGAATTGCTTGTCTCAGCAACCTTCACAGTCGCACCCGTGGTATGGATTAAACATCGGCCTAAAACACCGTTATTTCACGCTGCTTGGCTCCTGTTTTTTGGCGATCTTGTTAATACATACATAATTACCATGTGAGAGCTTAAATTTTTTGGACCGATTTATCCAAAAAGTGCAGTTTATAACGTCTCTGTTGAAACGTCGTATTGATCCATAAAAAAAGGGTATGTATAAGCCTAATATTAGATAAAATGTTGCAGGTGATGATGATAGTGTTCTGTTTACTATTCGTAGTTTACCGAGACTTGTAACTTGGCTAGGCAGTCACACCAAGTATATGATTGCAGCCATGTCGGGTATTTGGTACCGCTAATGTATTCATAAACCTAAGCCTCATTTGTTACTGGTATACATACCCTCATTCATAGATCGATACAATGTTTTGTTTAAATCGGGTATACAAACGACAATATGATTATGTCCATCACAGTTGAGCAGAGAAAAGTATTTCTCGACCTCTTATTACCTTATCAGGTCTGTTTATTTTCAGCTTACGTTGGGCTTTAATATTCCAACAAAGGCTCATAATTATATATTTCTTCTGAGTAGGTTGAAAAACGTATGTAGTGTATAATTTTAGTTAGTAGGTTGATTATTTGCTTATTTGGTTTTGATACAATTAGTGTTTAGTGCTTATTTGGTTTCGATATTATGTAGCAACGTATTTACCAGCAAGTCATATATCTATTCCCATAATCAAACTGATATAACTTGATATAGTGTGTATGGATCTGAATTTAAGTTTGATACATTGATTTTTGCTTCACTGATGTTTGTATCGTGAAATGTGCAGGCGTGTGAAATGTGCATGCCTTATTTCAAATTCTGGTATAATGGGAATTTACACGAGACTGACATATTAGTCGTGCAGGTTATCTCATACTCATTTCTTAATTTATAATTATATAAAAAAATCTAGAGGTTTTGGTTTCTATGTTTTGATGGAATGGAATTGATGTTTGTTTATGTTTTGATTAGTTGATATTCATTTTATGCCCCGTTAAGATTTGATTATTGAAAATGATATAAGACAAAAAATTGTTTTATTGTGATTTTAGTTGCGTGTTCTGATAAGCACTTTGAAATTAGCTTTTTTTAAGAGTTTTATGTCGTTTATTTTGGAAGAATAAGCTCATAAGCCGTAAAATAAGCTGAAAGAAAAGTAATCAATACTTTTGGTTTGTCTTTTTATAAATCATCATTTGCATATTTAAAAGGGCATATGCTTATTGGCGTATCGGCTATCTATTCTTGAAAAAGCTTTACTTTAATACGCTGTTAAACTTAATTCTTTGGATATGACACAGGGGTTAGAGTTGAGATATACACTAAGGACTTCATTGGCATGTGTCGTTTGTGATATCTACTTATGTGTATAGCTAAGGTATCTTTTCGGCTGCTTAAGGTTAAGTAAGAAAATGGTATGAAGTGGAATATTGTCTATAAGCTTAATGTGCCTTTTTGTATCTGTAGGCTAAGGTGCATCAGCAGAATTGATAGCTACCTTTTTAAAGTCGAGGGTGTCAGAAAACTTGAAATGAAGGTGACTTTTGTTGATTTCGTTTGTTAGCAGTGGGTACAGCATGCTTGCAACGACACGTTTTGTTGAATTAACTAATTTTTCAAGTAGTTATTAGTATTAATGATAAATGTTTGATGATATGTAGGTGTTAATATTTAGAGTGGGGAAGCTGTGGTGGTTGAGAAGATGGCGGGAGGTCACAGAGTATAGGGAAGTTGTGACTTTGTTGGTTGGAGACGCGCCTCAAGAGTCACAATTGCCGTGGTAGCGTATTCATGCTATGTTGAAGCTTGCTTTAATACTTACTTTTCTGATTTTTTTAAAAAATGGGGGTTTTATTTGGAGGCTGCTATTGAAATGTAAATTGCTTTGCATGTGTTTAGGCCGCTTTTGAATATTAAAGTTGAGTTTTCGGAGGAGGATCTTAAAACGGCGCTTATTTCGCAGAAAAAACAAGTAAACACAAAATCTAAGCACACCACTCCATGGATCTTGATACCAATTGTATACTAATCTAATAACATACTTGATGAGAGGGAAAGAGGTTGTTTTAGTGAGAGAAAGGGTTGGATGAACACTTAGAGAGAGAAAGTAAACATAAGATAGAAAATGTATTATGTGTGAAAAATGAACAACCAACCACCTCTCCAAGGCATGGAGAGGTGTATTTATACTACTATTTTGGCCGGCCATGGGAGCTTTGTGGGCTTTCCATGGGCCTTTTGGCCCTATTAGATTACTAAACATTATATTGACTAACTACGGGCTTTGACTAACTATTATTGGAAGTGACTGATACTTTTTGTGTTTCTAACAATCTCCCCCTAAGGGAGGTCACTCCAATTTACAAATACTTAATCCTAGCATACTATGCTTTAACTTTAGTCTTGAGCTCGTAGTCTTTAGCTTCAATCATTAACTTGTGAATTGATGTAGTGATCATAGACTTTAGGTCTTGAGCTTGTTCCTTAGCTTGTCTTGAAAGTGATCTTGAACACCTTGAGATCATCAACCAAGCATAATCTCTTTTCGTCATCTTGTAAACTTTTCCATCTTGTGAACTTGTGACTTTTGGACCGACATGCTCATACCTTTCTTGATTTGATGATCTTGAAAAGCTTTAATAATGCATCTTTCTTGAAGTTCTTTAACTTTAACACTTCGTCGCTTCAAGAAGGATGTGCGGTATCATAGTATCAGAAGTCTTGAAACATGTACTTGAGTTTTCATTATGTCTTTATATTTGTCGGTCGAGTATGAGCATGTGGTTATGAATATGTGAGTCAGCTGGGATCAGGTACCTCTATGTCCATCTTTACAAATTCTTGAAATAAAATAGTTAGCAATAAAGCGGAGGGACGAATATGGCTTTGTCATTCGCCTGTGTTTGGTTGGAGTAACCTTCGAATCTGTGAGGATCGACCTGTGATCAGGTAGATTCAATTTAG
>BQNB010171903.1:0-13515 GCA_026074375.1 Tanacetum coccineum
GAAACAAAAGGATCAAAATCATCATTAAAGAATTCTACAAGCTGGTGAGAATTATGAAAGATTTGGTCAAAGATATCAAAAGATGAAGATTCTGGAAGATCTCCTTAAGAAGATAAGCATAACAGAAGATATTCCTAAATGATTAAAAGATTTATTTGACTAACGTTTATCTTCTATATGAAGAGATTCATAGGCATGCAGTTTAGTGTGCATAGAAAATGTAGTCGACTAAACGTGTGTGTGTGTGTTCTAGGCATCAAGTCTTAATGTAGATGCCTAGATTGGTTGTAGTTTAGCCTTAAGGATCTTTGATTCCTTATTATAGTTTAGATATCACGCTCTACCATTGATCAAGGTAGAATTAGGGCTTGTAGTAGTCATTATAGAGACGATAATGATGAAAAACCTTGTTGAATAACTTTGTTCATTATGCTATTTCTGCTATGCATATAAACGTCTCATAGGATGAGCAATTGTTTTTGCAGTTTGTAGAATAACTGGTTCCTTACATTCGCAATTGGTTAGAGGTGAACCACGGTGATTGGTTTGATTAGATGATGATGAAGACATTTTGGGTGTGGAATCATTTAGGGTAGATTATGAAAAAGAAAACTAAATGTAACTGAGTCATGTTCTTAGATTAGGAAATTCATTTTGGTATAAAAGTACAGGGACCAAAATGGTAATTAACTTAAAGTATATTGGACTACATACCAAACCCCGCATACTTTACCAAAACCTCACTTCAGATACCCCATCTCTTTGTCATCTACTAGCACTTTTCAATCATAACAAAGGCATTCCTTGTCTTTTAACCACAAATGGCAAATAAGAAGAATATGTTAGTGATCAATGAAGGTATGTTGGATTTTGCCCCCTATTTAGTTGGCTTGATTGTTCATTGTCAAAATATATATTTAATACTGTATATGTTTAATATTAAAATTAGGGTTTTCTATTTTTAAAATTGATATTATGTTTATTTTATTATTCACTTATAATTAGGGTTTTGTTTTAATTTAATTAAATTTAGGGTTTAGTTGTTATTTAAATGGGTTTTAATAAATTTATGATTAAGGTTTTCTAAATATTGCTTTTGATTCTAATATTACAGATGATATGCCTATCCTAGATGAAGTTGTCTTTAAAATACACAAAAACGGCTATTTTGAGTTTGATCCTCTAAGGTATGTTAATGGGATAGTTTCTAGTATTTTTGCATTCACTTGTGATAGGCATATATTCCCTACATGCCTAGATTGGATTTTGTCAAAGATAACTGAAAACAAATAGGCTTTGTTCTATTGTTTACCAAACAAATCACTCGAAGAAGTTTGAAGTTAATCCACACTGATAATGATGTCCATTCATTCTTTGCTGATGCTGAAAGCCATGGTAAAATTCACTTGTATATTGCTCATAAGAAACAGGAGTTAGGGAGGTATTATTTTAGAAACGTAGTTTGGTTAGAAGAGGATGTTGGCTTTCGTTGCTTGAGTTCAACTCCGTTTAGCACTATGATTAAAAGAAAGTGTGGTAACACAAGTAAGGAGTGTAAAAAGAAAAAGGTCAAATCTGAAATGGTTGATGATGAGCCTTTAGTTAGAAAAAAGATTAAGACAAGTCCCAAGGGGAAGGAAAAAATATTTGGTGGTTGTTACCAATTCCCTGACTCACCCCCCAAGGAAAGTAAGGTTGTTGTTACCAATTACAAAAGAGCCATTATTCATGGAAAAGCTAAAATGGTTGAGGTTGAGGATGTTGGTCTTGTTCAAGAGAAAGCGGATGTGGGAAAGAAAGAGGGTGTTGGAAGAAAGGTTCAGGGAGCAACTGGGAAGGTGTGTCAACTAACTTGATGATTTTTTTCAATTCCAGTTGAATATCCGTGTTGCCGTTACTTACTTTAAATTGTTTTTTAAATCAAAATGCAGGTAGAGTATTTCTAATGGACAAGCATGTTTTCACATCCATGTTGGTAGTTGATCAGTTTAAGATTTTGACAACAATTTGAAATATGTAATGTGCTTGGTTTGTTGGCTTTGATGTTAAACACTTGTAGGATCTAACAAGACAATTTATTAAGTATTGTAATATTTAGGGTGTATTGCTATATGTTTCCGCTTCAAGACAAATTGTTATTATTTGGATAGACCAGCAATGCTAAATGAAGCGATATTTAGGGTGTACTGCTATATGTTTCCGCTTCATCCATCACATGAGGCTACTGCTATATGTTTTCGCTTCATTGGTCACATGAGGCTATATATCTTAGTAAATCACCATACACACTCATGTCGTTTTTATATTTAAGAAATGTAAAAGATGTCAATAATTTATCTGGGCTCATATCCTATTATTTAAGTAATTAACTATTGAAAGCCCACATAAAATAACATTACACAAGTTGATAAGTACAAGTTTATACCATTACACAAGTACACAACTTCTAATTACCACTATAACCAAGCACATAACTTCTATTTACCACTTTGTAAACTTGTATTACCACTATAAGTACAAGTTCATAAGATTACACAAGTACAGAAACAACTATGGCTGATTTTTTAGTATCATCAAACTCTTGTTCAAACCATATTTATGGCTATTTTGCTAGGTATGGAACCATCTTTTGTTTATACATTGTTACTTTCTTCATACATTGTTAATTTGTTTATAAGTTCATCTATATTTTCTTACAAGACAAAAGAATTACCTGAAAATTATTGTGTGTTTGAAGTTAAGTATGATGGTGTTTTCATGCAATACCCTTTAAGGTATGAACATGCAAGACTTAACTCTTAAAGGTAGTTAGTCAAAACAGAGATTTTCTCAAAAATGCTAGATATGTTGTCCTACAAACTAGAATGTGAGATTTGGGAAATCTTTTATTGTTCTCCTAGATGTAGACTAGAAGAAGGTTTAACCATTGTTGAAGGTGATTTTGACATGAACAAAATGAATGATATTGCTAAAAAGTATGGCTTAATTAACTTGTATATTGCTCATATTCCTATAAACTTAGCAGAATATTATTATAAAAATTTAAGTGTCGATACGTCTGATGAAGTGGTCAAGTCTAAACTAAAAAGTCATGAAAAAAGGAAGCTAGAAGCTTGTTCTATGTCACCTCAGGAGCTTGTTGAATGGGTAGAACAACAAGCTGGTACACCATACCTAAGGACACCCCCATTAAAGCCCAGAAGAAAAGGCATTGAATTCCCATGTAAGAATCTGTTTGGGGATTTTTTGCATTGTAACAGTGTAGATGATGAGTTTGTATTGAATGATGACTGGAATTATGAAGGCTTGAGTGTAGATGGTTACATTGATGTAGTAGGTTCTAGTCAGTGCTCTGATTTGGTCCATGAAAAGGTTGGTTACAATGGTCATTCACTTCCAAACATGGATAAAGAATGTTTTTCAAACGATGTCGTATTGGATGTTGTTGTCCCTGAGAAGAAGTGTAGAAGTAAGGTTAGTGTTACTAGAAAGAGAATGTCTTGGAAAAAGAGTTTAAGGAAAGGTCATAGGAAAAGAGTTGGATGTGGAGCCAAAAATCGAAGGTGTGGTAGTTTGAGTGGATTGAATGTGCAGGCGGGTGATGATGATCAACAAGTCACGACACAAGAAGAAAAAATAGCTGGAGATGATGATCTACAAGTCAATAACAAGGTTAGCGTTCATGTTTAAGTACATCTTCCCTTATAACTATATCTATGTTTGAGAACAAACTTTTGATTAAGCTCATCTTTTATAATCGAGATGGTTTATGCACAAACTATATATTAAGCACAGATTTGTCACGATATGTATGTTGTGCATTGTATGAACTTGTGATTATCTTTGTACTCTGAATTACTAAGCACATCTTTTGTAACTATATCTATTACGATGTGCATTGTTATAGTCGTATGACCCTATAAAGTAAGTGAAATTTGGTTAACTGATATCACCAATCAAATTTAGTGTAAAATGCATAAATCCAACATGAAAGTTTAACCGATAGTTGTTGAAAATACCAAATAACAAACTAACGACCCAACTAGTTTAAGATATCATTTAGAGTTAGCCACTACGACAAACGGTTTATGAGTTTATTGGTTGACTCAGGATTATGTTGATACATAAAGTACTAACTCGTGTTGTCCTATTACGGGTAATACATATTTTCTATATAATTTGTCACGTGTTGTGGCTCATACATCTCGCACGGCTGATAGACATCATGATTTGCCTCATGTTGTGACTCGTTCCTGTAGTTGTTTCCTTGACTAGATGATTCATGCTTCGTAGATCTTAGTTTCTTTCTAACCATGTTATGTACGTTACAACGTAATTATAGATTAGTATATTATTTGTACATTATAAGCATTTTGGTTGTGTCCCTTTACAACACACCACACCTTCCACACCTTTGATATTAAAAAAAAATTAGAGTATAATACTTACCTGTATTTTAGGTAAAGGTACATTACAAGAATTTTGGTAGTGTCCCTTGACACCACATCTTCCACACTTATTAATTATCGGCCCTTCCCTTTATGATCGGATGTGATCTTTGTTTTTTGGTCTACTAGACAGTTTCTTATCCATAAGAGGTGGCAATACTAGTTGGATGTCATCTAGAATAGAAAAGTTGTAAAAATCTTTCATAGGAAAAAATAATCCTTTGTATGTACCCTTAAGTGTTTTATTTAAAAACCATGGTTTTGCCAACATGTTAACAGAAGTTAAACGCTCAATTCTTCCCACTATACAAACGTGACCACATGGTAAACCCGATAACTGCCATCTACGACACGTACATTTACCTTTTTCCAAATAAATAATATGTATTCTATGGTTGTTCCGGACCTCATAAATTTTGTTTCTTAGAATCCCCTTAACACTCCAATTTGCGCTCTTTAAGGTTCGATACTTTATTTTGACAGTTGCCCACGGTGTGAGTTCCTCATCCGGTGCATCTAACATTTAAAGTAGTATAACATAGTTAGTTATAAAAATGTTTAATAATAATTTTTAACAAACAAAAAAAATATGATTAATTACTACCTTTATATTTCTGTCAACGCTCATAATACCAATTTTGAAGAAGCTCTCTAAACCATTTCATAAGGGAGGTTATTGGAATTTTCCGCACATCTTTTGTTTAGGCATTTACTGATTCAATGCTGTTTGATGTCATATAGTTGTATCTATTTGCATGACACTTTGCCCTAGACCATTTTTCAACTCCTGCATCAACTAGTTTTTGGTGTGCATCAGGTCGTACACCCTGGATATCAAACATTAGTTTTTCAAAATTCTCAGGCGTGTACGCTTTGCATGTCTTTTAGTATAACTCCTTAAACTTATCACTTTGCATACCACAATTCATCATCAAATGACGACAACAATAACCATGAAACGAATTTAGAAACACAGTGTTACATGCACGGGTGATTGCATAATGTCTGTCTGATATTATTGCTAAATTTGGTACTTCACCTATGCAATCTTTCAACTTTCTCAATAACTATGCCCATGACTCACCAGTCTTACCTTGCGAGACACTGGTGGCAATAGGTATAATCTGATTGCTTCCATCCATGGCAACCGCAACAAGATTTGTTCCTAAGTAAGTCCCTTTCAAATGTGCGGCATCGATTATGATCAACGACCTCATATAGCATAAGAAACTCTTAATCTATTACAACGTAAACGTTTACAAGTCAGTTATGATGTAATACCTTTAGTGGGTAAAACTTAAACACATTATTAAACTTTTGGAAGTTTATACGGATTGCAGCTTCTTGTTGATAACTGGGCAACTTTGTCATACAACAAGGCAACTAAGCAACCTATAGTTTTGGGTAACAATTGACTTTTTTTCAAACATAACTTCAAGGAGTATATTTGTAATATTTTTAAAAACAACTTTTATTTCATCTATAACCAATCAAAGAAGAAAACACATACAACTTTTATTCTGCCAGAAACATAAAGTCTTAACTTTGTTGCTTGTATTTTGTAATAACTCTTTAACTAGTAGTATTTCCCTTGTATTGCAAATGGTTAGTTTAGTTTAGTGTTGCAGTTTATAATATTTTTGCACTTTTTGGAAAACAAAAGGACCAAACATGTAATTAACTATTATGGTAATATGTAGTTTCATTAGCAAAATAACTAGTTGTTGTATTAAGGTTATGTATGTGTTGTAAAAATGTTTTTGATATTTGCAGGCTTAATGAGGGAACTGTTTGTGAACCAGATTGCTTGCAAACTTAGTATTAACAAATAATTAGAAACTTTAGAATATGCTTACCGCAACACCAAAGCCTATGAAACACATCTTAAAACGTCCTTCAGCATCCATTTCAATGGCTGTAACAGTGCCTTCGTTTGCCATCTTTAAATTAAAATAATAGAAAGGTAAATGAGCAAATGACTCTATAGGACATCCTTGACTTAAGGCTAATGCTTTATGTTTCCCCCTCCAAGCTTGCTTGTATGAAACGCGTACATTCCATTCGATATTCACATCATGGGCAATGTCCTTTGGTCTATATACCCTTGTAACATCCTTGACTTTTGGTAGTATTATTTGACGCAATAATTTAGATGAAACATTACGATGATACGGATTGAATTGGGTTTTAGAACATGTATGTTTGTCGTTAATGCTAGTTATTCGCCATTTACTAACTTTCTTAATCTTACGAGTGAATATGTACAATAACAATCTGGTTGTAAACATTCTACACCATACCTAATAGTACATGACTTCAGAACTTTAAACTGATACCCTTTCTTTAGACATTTAAGAGCTATCTCATAGATGTACGCTTCCTTATCATCAAATATATAATGTTTCACAAATCCATTATTATGCTTATAATCAGTAATAAGTCTAGGTGCTTGGGGTGGGGTTAGACCGCTCATAAGGAGGTTGTGTTTTTTCCAATCCTTAATAAAATTTAGGTTGGGAAATAAGGAAACATTCAGATCTATATCTAAAGGCTTTCGAATTGAAGACTGGGTTACCTCGTTGGTTTGTTGAGCTAGTTTGATGAAAAGTTTTTTAACAACTTCTCCAGATACTTCATTCACCCAAAAAGATACATCATCATCGTCTATGATGTAGATTGAGTTAGAACCGATATTGTACGATAAAGATATTTGGTTTCTATCACCAACATTGAACTTCTTCTTCACATAACGCACTAGATTCGAGTAATTTACATGATTTGGGAGTAACACACCATATTCTAATTCTTCATAAACTAAAAAGACCTTGAACTTAAGAGAACTCATTTGGTTTTTTTACTGATGTAATGCATATCGTGAATGACATGTATATATAGCAATTAATTGAACCAAACCAATAAAGTACTAGTATTAAAGTTTCAACTTAAATACCATTACCTACTAGTATCACAATATACAAATTTTAACCTTATGCACAAGGCTTAATGACAAATACCGTTGGATATAAAACTAATTGAAAATTGCAGCATACTAGTATTTGTTAATGTGGTTGTTAAAAATCTAACAATTAGTTGTTTCCAAGATTAAACAATTTTAAACTATGTTGTATCTAATTAAACATGATAAATGAAAATAAAACATAATATGGACAAGTTTGAACTAACTTGCATATGAAAATTTGCAGGTCGATATGTAGGTACAGACCGACCCGCATAGGAGAATTACATAATATCCTACACTTAAAACTGGGAAACATTAGAGTACCACAATCTAAATAAAATATACTAGAATATCTTATTATAG
The DNA here is from genome assembly GCA_026074375.1 of Tanacetum coccineum. Classification (NCBI taxonomy): domain Eukaryota; kingdom Viridiplantae; phylum Streptophyta; class Magnoliopsida; order Asterales; family Asteraceae; genus Tanacetum; species Tanacetum coccineum. The sequence continues at coordinate 7,771 of BQNB010171903.1, forward strand.
ACAACAAGTTTTAAACTACGGTTACCGCAAGTTTTAAATGACGGTTACATCATTATCAAACACAACACGCCATCATTGAAAACCTTCACCCAATCCACATGACACATAAAACCTCCACTCAAGATAACTGCATAAAGATTAGCCTGCACAATGAAGTGAATGGTTTGGGTAAGCAGCAAGAATCAATGACTCTTTGTAAGCACCAACGAAGAATAAACCAGTATTTCCTTGGATAGTCACATTCTTAAATGATTGTGAATTTTCCATGTACACTTGTAACGTGTGACCCGTAATGTGGCCAGTAGCTGCTTCTACTATTGGTAAGTCATGGTTATTAAAACCCAGTAATTTAAGAAAATGATGGGAGGGCATAGTCATGATTGCCGGAGCCGATGTTATAGAACCACCATCAATTGATAACTGACAACAGACAAATACATAGTATGCAGGTGTAGGTATATTTCCACAAAGTACGAGAGAGTCTCGAAGATTGGAAACATATAACAGAACTGAAAGACTTCCAGTATGTCAATAACTTTAAAGCGGTGGTTAATCATATCAATTAAAACTAGTAGGTAATGCTTATAACTCTTACCACTATAGGCATTTAACCTTTCATGACCAACCCAATAAATAAATTGACCAACAACAGCTTGTGTTAACCGTTTGAATCTAATTGATTCATGAGGCAAACGGTTAATGTCAAGTTGGTTCCATGTAAGAGAGCTAAGTGCAAATACATAAACAAACCAATTTCCTTCCCCGGAGGACGGGTATGAAATTTTTACAACGGCTGGGTCTAGGTTGTCAGGTCAGACACCAAAGCCTAAAAGAATCTTACAAGAATCTGCTTGATTATTTGGGACAAAAATCCCAATCTCTTTATTAATCGATGGGTTCGCAATACAAACCATCATGTTATTACAATATGAAAAACCCCAAATGCCCTGAGAAGTACCAATTGGTTTCAAATTTGCTATAATAAGGTTTCTAAAAACTGGGGTGTGGATTAAATTTTCATCTATAGATATCATAGAACCTTGAAAACCATGATAGTAGGTTAAATAAAATACATCATTGATAGACTTACGAACACCGTAATTAAAGAAGAAGGTGGTAGAGTCTATGCAAGACTTCCAAGACTTTGATACAGTACAAAACTAGAGCAAAGACTTGACTGGAAGTCTTTTCACTATCTCGATTTGAATTTCAAATGGTATGTAGTCTGACATTATTGGAAACTTTAAATAATCAGATAAAGGATGATTTTAGGTAAAGATTTAAATTGTAGATTGTGAAGATTTAAAGTGAAGAGGGTGACTTTATTATATATTAAATTAGAGCATTTAATTTTAATAGACCTAACTTACAGGGAAAATTTAGTGTTGATGTACTTTGTTATAGTGTGCCATTTTCAAATTAATTTTTATTTCAAAGACTAAAACACAGGAGACTTTTCAAATTATTTAACCTTAACAGAATAAAAAAAGATTTTGCATGAAATATTACACTTACATAATGAGTGGGTATGTACCTTCAACGAGTAATACTGATGGTTTTGCTTTGATCTTGTGCCTCCAAAAGTATTCAAGGAACCGTTCACGATAGGCTAGGGCTGTTTGTAGAGGGTCTTTGACTATCAATGGTAGTTTACGGCTCAATCTGTATAATAAAATACACACCCATACACCACAGTTCCTGTATAGGTCTGCTTACTCAACAACCTTTGTGTTAGGATTTATGTTTTAGTAAGTTAGTACCGACAGTACAAATAGTTAGTACTGTTAGTTATAGTTAGTACCGACAGTACAAAATGTAAGTACTGATCGATTAGTTAGTACCGTTAGAAGAAAATAGTTAGTACCGTTTATGAGATATGTATGAGATATTCTAGGAAAAGATATGTGTTATCTGTTAGCGATTTGTAAGCTTGTGAGAGTTTATCCTTAGTCTATAAAAGGATCTCTCTTAGCATAGTTAGATACGACTTCAAGAAATCTCATACAATATCATATCTTAAATAGTTAGTAATCTGTAATTGTTCAAAGCAGATTAATAGAAGTTGTTATTTAGTTATACATTGTTTTTCTTAGTACTTGTGTTAAGATTCCGCATTAACACATAGTATTCATAATCAGTGTTTCTATATAGTCAGTTGTATTTATACATCTTGGCTATCATCCTTAATAGGCTGCAAAGATCTATTCATTTAGGGACTCACAGGGAGACTACTGATAGAAATAATGACTAAAAACATTATTAATATCTTTCGACCTCTGTACGTTTTAATAATCACAAAATGTAAAAACGATTAATGAAAAATTATTCGTAAACAAATAATTAGTAGTAAATTTTTATTTCGAAAATTTAATCACTTAAAGGTATGAATAAACAAATGCTTAATGCATTTCATAATCAAAGAAATTTTTATTCAACCTCACATTTTTTATAAAATGTCACAAACATTTTTATATCTTTTACAAAATATTTTTAGATTTAAAAGAAATGTTTTATTTAAATAAATATTTTGAATTCAAATTTTCTACCTAAAAACGGCTAGAAATGTTCCAGAAAACACTGTTCCTAAAAAAGACAAAAAAGGGAGCGTCCTGGGCTGGGCAGCCTCCTTAAATATAAGGGTGGCCCTTAAATTTATTAGGGGACCCGGCCAGAAAAAAAGAATCCTTGTTTTACCTCTATAAATATTGGACTATTCCCTACTGATTTTGTCACCTTTTGCACACACTTTTTTCTGTTCTAAATTAGTTTATACTCTCCTTTCATTCCTTTGATCATTTAATCATAAAGTTTTATTTTCAAGTGATCCAAGCTTTGATCCTCAAGTGCAAGAGAATAATACTTCCTACCATCAAATAGACAGTATTATGCTTTGTGTGTGTCTTTGCGACTTGTTGCCAATTGTCTCATATCTTGTAAAATCATTTGTGTTTATTGCGGATAGGCGTTGTTATCGTTTATGTTCTGTATATTAAGTAGATGGTGGTGTTCATTGTAAGTATAAGTTAGATCGGAGTGATCTGAGTAAGTAGTGTTAGATAAACTGGTGTGATCAGATAGTGTTTAGTTGATGTGATGTTGGTGAGAGAAATATAGAAAAGTTGTGATGTGATAGGAGTGTGAAATGAAGAAAAAAGTTCACTAGCTACAAAAAGTGGGATTTGGTCACCATGAGCAAAATAGAACGGCGCATCACTTCACATATTTATGTGACAATGTACCAAAAAGAGACCATTACTATTAGTCACACATAAACATTTTTATCGTGTGACCATTACAACTATTCTCCCACACATTCGAACATCATGTGGCTAAAAGTAACTGGTAATATTGTTTGGTCACATATGAATTTCGAACGTGTGACCAATACAAGTAAGCTTGAAGCATTGGTCACGATATATACATATATAGTGACAAATATTTGTCACACACTTGAACAATATGACTAAATGCCACATATGGTCAACTAATCGTTTTGTACACATTATTTTAGTGTTGTAGCCAGAATTCCGTTACCTTTGGGTCCGTTAATTTATATGTGTGTCTAAAAATTTAGTTAGTGTTTAGCTTGCAAAAGTAATGTGTTTAGTCATATTTACTTCTAACACTGTGACATAAGGCATTATTATGGTCACAACTAAACGTTTTGTCAACAATCATAATATTCATTGTGGCCATTTGAAATGATCAATAGTCACCACTGCAAATACACATTTCTTCAATTTTTAAACACCCATATGGTCACACTTTTAACCACTTTTGGTCACTTATGCTTAGTTGTATGTGGAAAAATACCATAACAAAACATTGCTTTGTGTGGCTATATATTACAATAAGGTCACTACAAACATCAAATTCATGTGGCCATTGTATGATCAAATAGTCACACAAGAGTACATATTTCTTCAATTTAAAACACAATATGGTCCATTATTAACAGTTTTGGCTACTTTATGCTTAATTATATGTGGACAAAATACCCAAATAAACAAACATGCTTTGTGTCGACAAATATTAAAAAGGCCACGTAACATAAATTCATGTGACCATTGGGATGATCAATAGTAACACAAAATACACATTTATTCAATTAAACTCCATTGGTCACAACTCTAGTTACATTTTGGCACGTTATGCTTCATTGTATGTGACTAAAACACCCAATAAAAAACATGCTTTGTGTGACTATAATATTACAACTTGGCACAACAAACATAAATTATGTGGCCACTTGGAAAACATTATCACACAAAATACACATTTTCTTATTTTAAACTGCATATTGTAAACTTTATTTACATTTTGGTCACTTTAGTCTTAGTTGTATGTTGACTAATCTACCCATAAAATACATGCTCTTGTGTGGCTAAATATTATAAAAGGTCACACAATCTCAAAAAATTATGGCCAGTGGTATGATCAAATAGTCCACTAAAATACATATTTCTTCAATTTAAATACCATATGGTCACACTTTTTAATACTTTTGGTCACTCTATGCTTAGTTGTATGTGACTAAATACCTAAAACAAACATGCTTTGTGTGGCTAAATATTACAAAAGGTCACACAAACGTCAAATTTATGTGGCCATTTGATGATCAATAGTCATACAAAATAGAATTTATCACTTTTAAAACAACTATTGGTCAAACTTTTTTTATTAACACTTTTGGTCATTTATGCAGTTGTTGTATGGGACTAATTATAAAAACCATATATTCTTAGCAAAGAAAATAAATGAAAGGATGTTACAACCCCTGCAAGAATCGAAACCCGCGACCTCCTTCTACAGAAGTCAAGCAGGTTACATCTTTGCCAAAGCAACCTTATTTATTAATGTAATGCTTTTCGTTTTTATATAGGAGTTTAAGCTTCATTGTTTTGGCTAGTAGCTTAATAATGCTTTAAAATGGTTGTTACACTCCAGAAGAATTGAACCTGTGCGACCTCCCTTGCGGAAGTCAAGCGGTTTCCATCTTGCCAGAGTAACTATTAGTTAATGTTATGCCTTCTGTTTAATATAGGAAAGTTTAATTTCATTGTTTTTTCGCTAGCTAGCTTAAAGAGTGTTATAGAATTGGCTTATTAACCGTGCATATGCAAGCTGCAAATGCAATGTGCAAGTTGCAATAACACACAAACCAGACAATAACATCACAAAGCAAACAGACCAATACATTAAATTTCATAAGGTTTTAAAGAGTACATAATCACCATTACATAAGTCACCATAAAGTTTGATTGCTAAACAAAAGCTAACATCTAATACATGTTAGACTACCATGTGAGACTACCCAAAAAACTTTGATCAAATGCAAGAGCATGACCAGCTTCCACACGACACCTTTATTTTCCCCTTTGCCTTATCTGCACAAGTTTTTGATTTCCTGGCTCCCATTTTCTTTTCAATTTCATCCCATGTAGTAACATTTGGTAGTCCCAGCATAGATCATGTGACTGGTACATAGCTATACATATTTAGTTTGTGTTTCTTGCAAACTGGTACATATTTACCTTTAGACATTGCAGAGTTAGAGTCAACAATGCAATCACATTTGGTATGTGCTTTCATTGTATGTGCTTGGAAAGTAGTTCCATGATAGATATTCCTCAATTGTGTTATATCCATAAGCATCTAGCAATCTTTGTGTTGATGGCCCATAAAATACTGGAGCACTTGCTTTTTTTGCTGCCCATCTCCTGTCATCTGAGCTGTCTGAGCTAA
>BQNB010171904.1:0-13515 GCA_026074375.1 Tanacetum coccineum
GAAAGACAAATGTTTGAAAATCCCTATACCCTAAAGCGATTCGGAAATGGATTTAAAAATCCCTAAGGGTCGATGATGAGGTGTCATTTTATATATTTTTTGGGGTCATTTAACCCCCTAAATCATGCAAATATGCCTAAATACGTACTTACTTATTTCTTTTTGTGTTTTTAGCACTTGGATGACATTTGGAAGAAATACACATAACTTGGACTCAATTTAGGAAGAAACAGACAAGAATTCAACTCTATACGAAATTTGATATCAAGAAGGCACACAGTGTATGGAGACGACGTCACAAATCCTTGTGACGGCATCAGAGTGCTCAAGCGACGGCGTCAAAGATCCTTGTGACGGCGTGTGAAGTAGCCGACTTAAAGAGGCCTATAGAAGATTTGGCGAGTTGACGGCGTCACAATTAACAAGCGACGTCGTCGCGACTATTTTCCTATATATACAGCCTTAGTTTTTAGGGTTTAAGTGTGGAATTCGTGAGGAATATTTAGAAAACGATTTTATACATTGGTTAAGTCATTTTTAGGGTTTTATAACCCTATTGTATCCACTATACTCCATGTTTTATTGAAGTGAAGTCCTTCTATCCTTTTAATCTTTCGATATGTCTATATATTATTTGATTAATTGTTCTTCGCTTTCAATTAACATGTTAGGCTAAATTTATTAGTCTTTGCTTATGATTGCATGAAACTTAGTTTGTGATTCCTTTTACTATTGCTTCTTGTTTGTGGTGTGCACGTTAGGCTCTAGAAAACTAGCTTCTTTATTGATTATGAAGACATCTAGGGAAACGCGATTGTGTAGAAAGGATACCTTCGCAATAGTCTTCATACTACCTTGCCCTAATAAGGTTGATCACCTTTTAAGTGTTTGAACGCATGTAATATACTTTTAGGAGCCTTGTAATAGTGTTCATACTACCTTACTTGTGCGTTATCTTAACGGAATTATACATAGAATGTGGTAGCCCCCCCATTCGATGTAATTCGCTTCTTCGGTTGTCGCGCTGAATTAAGTAGTAAATACTTACAATTTTATCGCAACCAGCTGCGTAATAGCGCGCGCTTGGTCGAGATGAAATGAGTTAAAAGAAATAGGGTTTAGGAAAATCGCACTCTCTCACGCTCGCGGTGTGATTAGGAAGAGCAAACTAAGGAGTAATGCATGATTAAGTGAGCACGTTAGTTTATCTATACGAGTTTCCCCATTAGAATTGATTTAAAAGTAGATTAGTAGTTTAGTTAGTTTAAATCAAACCCCCTTCAAAACCCGAGATTTTACTTACTTTCTAAAAAATAAAAAAATAAAAAAATATTCTTCTCTTAACCCTTAGACCTTAGTGACATTCGATTCGAGCCTACCCAAACTATTCCCCTAAAGAACGATAACAACCCCTGATTCTTGCCTATACTACACTACAACGATTAGGTACACTGCCTAGGGGATTGTAAAACTTCTGTGTTACAATCAACCGCACATCAGTCGATTAGCATTTTCTTAAGCAAGAAAACCAAGATTTAGTTTTTGTGATTAAAATCAAAACTTATAAAAAAACCCTAATTGGCTAGGGTTTTAGAGTACATGAAAACAAAACTAACCAAAATAAACTTCAAATGACACAACCAATTTTAATAGATCTAACAAAGATTGGAAGTTTATTTTGGTTACGTTCGATAAAACAAAACTAACCAAAACTAACAAAACTAACCAAAATAAGCGAATCACATGTATTGGTTACATTCAAAAATTGCTAGACAATAGTATATTGTTCCACTCCAGGTGATCCCAACTCACCAAGATCGAAGTTGATCGACTACGGTTAAACCTTAAGTCGACTTTTGTAGTCGACGAAAAAGGGTTTGAACCCTTTTTGGTGCTCGTCGATCGAACAATAGAGAGAGGAGGGAGAAATTATGGATGTTGTGTGTTGGTTTGTTATGCGTAGAATCAATAAGGAAATGTCTTTTTATATATGGGATGATTTATAAACTTATTGTTCCATAATATTTCTTTCATATTTCATTCTACCCTTTATAATCTCGATACTTTACACTTTTAGTTATGTCTTTTTATAATTCATTAAATTAACCTTAGTAATTTAATTTCCTCCATCCTCTTATTTATTATTTGCATAATAGATATTCTTTTCCATTTGTGAAGCAAATCTTCTAAGGGCATGTTTGATAGGATGAAAAAGAAACCCGAGAAAAGAAAGAAGAATAGTTTCCCTTGTTTATTGCAAGTAGGGGTGTCAAACGGGTTATCGGGTCGGGTTTGCGGCTTATCTGGTTCGGGTCTATTAGGTTGCGGGTTATCAGGTTAGGTTTATCGAGTTATCGGGTTACACACTAATTTAACCTTTGAATTGACTCATTCAAAATTTACCGCATCACGACATTAACTTATAGTTCGGAGTAACATGTTAGCTATACTTTCCTTTGGCACAATATATAACTAACAAAACTAGCATTAGCAAGTCCGATTAGCGTGGAATTTAATTTAACAGTAGGCATGTTAATTTCACTTTTACCACTACCAGTAGGCACATTATGCAAATATCGTATGAGCTTTAGCTAATCAATTTGATATACAAATCATTTACTGTAAGTTTATACCTTTTTTCCTTTTGATGTTGGAAGTGGTTATCAATAAACAAGAATAAAGACTTCAGTTGATCCTTGAAACAGTTTGATATATGTACGCATTTTCTTCATTGTTGAGGTGACAACTGTTTTTACACAAGTGTAGCATTGCTAAAAGAAATGAAGTTCCTTAAAGATCCATATACCAATCATCTATATTCATTATTATTGAATCCAAAAAACCCAGGGAGATATTCAAAGCTTGAATTTCTTCATTCTCTTTACGAATCATCGATACCAGAAATGCAAAAAACTCGACATTTTACTGTCCACAAAATAGTTGGTATTCCAGAATATTCTTGATGCTACCAGCTTTGAGATTAAAATGTTGAATTTATCAACATTTCAAAATCGTGTGTATAGTGACCCGACTGAATTTCAGCAACTATCTTTGGCTTGTTGACCAAGATAGGGTTTGCTTATATACAGGACCATTCTCGTTCATTTTTTAGCAGCCAAAACATACTCCGAATATACCATACTCAGCGGCGGTTGAGCAACCTTTCCAGCAGTCTTCATCGGTCAGAAACCTCGACCCTTTCCGTAATCTTTCAGGTCAGATTGTCTAGTCCGGCTGTACAACAGCCTTAGACGTTGTACCTTGGGAAACTCTTTTTCTACGAGATGCCGGGAATTCCTTGTACGACATTCCTATACATAGAATTATTTATCTGTACACACATAACATATTACATATAGCATTTTTTTATTTGGCCTAATATACAAAACAAATTAGAAAGGCTTATATATATTATAGATTTGTTAATGGGTCTTTACAGCTTATCGGGTTTATCGAGTCAACTCGATAACCTGATAACAAACCAATTAAAACCCTAACCAGACCCTATTAGGATATCGGGTTTATCGGGTTGACCCGATAGACCTGATAAGCTAAGTTGGACCCAAATCAACCCGTTTGACACCCCAAATTGCAAGCAAAGAATGGAATCATGAGGGTATCATTCCATTCTCACCCTCCAATTTTGATTTCTCATAAAAAGTAAAGAAAGGGGAGAATTGAAAGTTTATGAGGGACTCATTCTCCGTCTTTTTACTTTGGAGAATCAAAACATCACGTCCTAAGCCCAACCCACGAACTCACATTTTAATCTTTAAAATATGTGAGTGTCGACTTTAATTTTCTAAAACCATATTATCACTCTCAACACCCTTGTGTTTTTTAAGCTCAATTGATCCGAAAAGATAATGATTCTACTCTTCTTCTTTGTTTATTCACATGCACAAATAACTATTATGAACAAAACTCTAGCCGATTTAGACAAAATTGAATCTAGGGTTTACCTCTAAAATCTCAGTGATCAAAATCTTTTATGACTTGTTTTTAACTCATGAAATCACTTCTATCAAAATACAAAATTAGTGATTACCATCCAACTTAAATAACCTATTTAGGTTCTTGTTTCATGCGGATCAGACTTGATTTTATTATTCAAAATAGATAGTAGCTAGCTTATCAAAGGTTGCTTAGATTTATGTTACGTATGATGTTACGCCCTAAACTATGTTTGTATGTTTGACTATTTGTTTAGGAATGTCTTTATGTCGTATTAGGAAAGTCATTGTTTAGGAATGTCTTCGTATTCAATACATTTCACTATTTCTTTAGGAAAGTCATAATAGCCCATGATAGGCCCATGACCCATTTAGCTATTATAAATACTCTTTGTACTCTTTTATTATAATCAATGAATCAAGTTAAAAGATCAAAATATCTCTAATTCTTCTCTCTATTAACTTAAGAAGCTCGCACACGCTTGAAATGATGCTACTATCTCGATACAACCCCTAACAGGGTCGTATCAACTGGTGCTTTCATTGAGAGGGCTTACGATTTAAGGTTCCACAAAAAAAATCTTCGCCGAAGTACTGTTCATGGCATCGGGCGGTAACAATCGAGACGTAGAAGACGCACTTTCTAAGCTCTTGCAAAGGGGTATGGTGGACGAATACCAGAATGAGTTTGAGATGCTTATAAGTCGAGTTACGGGGAAATCTGAATCTTTACTTCAAACGATATATCTCTGGACTTAAACCGATGTTACAAATATAACTGTAGAGGGTAAGGCCTACAACTTTAGGGGAAGCCTTTTCCTTAGCCCATATAACAGAGGTTCATTTTGAGGCAATTGCAGAGCAGAATATTAAAGAGAAAGCAGATACCACTCTATCATTGCCAAGTGAAGAGGCCACATACGGGGGTGATGATGGTTTTAAGTGAGGTGTACAGGAGGTGTCAGTCTTCGAGGAGCTTAAGCAGCGGTTATCTACAACACCGGTTTTGAGTTTACCAGATTTTAATAAGGTCTGTGTGGTTAAAGCAGATGCATCCGCCAATGGGATAGACGCGGTATTACTTCAAAATAGTCGGTCCATTAGTTATTTTAGCCGTAAACTGGGCCCGAGAATGAGTTTAGCGGCCTCATACCAAAAGGAAGTTGTAATCGAATTGCCTGAGGAATTTTAGGAGGGGCAGCCGTTGGAAGAACCCATAGCTATATGTGACTGACGGGTAGTGTTTTTCAATACTGCAATGCAAAGAAGATTACGGGATCCCAGAATTAAGAGTGCTTTTCAAGACCCACCTTGAAGGCAAGGTGGTTTCGAAGGAGTGGGGATTGTTACGCTCTCAGTTTAGGAATGTTTGTATGTTTGACTATTTGTTTAGGAATGTCTTTATGTCGTATTAGGAAAGTCATTGTTTAGGAATGTCTTCATATTCAATGCGTTTGACTATTTGTTTAGGAAAGTCATAATAGCCCATAATAGGCCCATGGCCCATTTAGCTATTATAAATACTCTTTGTACTCTTTTATTATAATCAATCAATCAAGTTAAAAGATCAAAATATCTTTAGTTCTTCTCTCTATTTTCTTAAGGAGCTCGCACACGCTTAAAGTGGTGCTACTATCCCGATACAACCCCTAACAGGGTCGTATCAATTGGTGCTTGATGTGTGTTTTTACAAGCTTTAAATTTATAATGCTAGAAATACCAATTTTGACTAAAACACAACATTCGGGCAAGTATACTCTATTCGAGTGTAATATAGTATTAGGTAAGTCTAGGTCGTTCCACGGGATTTGTAGCAATTCACAGATTGTTTATCAAGTAACAAAGCTAAATGATTGTCACGGATCAAATAGCCAAAACGTGTGTAAAGCAAGCAAGATACCAAGGTATGATCCACATAACATAATAGATATAGATAGAGCAAGACTTTATATAAACAAAGCATACAAGTCATATATGACGGGTAATCATAATAACAAGCATATCTACCAATGATAACATAGAATCCTTTCGGCCTATATACTACATCATCACGAGTGCATTAAGAATGGTTTATATCAAATATGCATACATATGAATTCCTCCCAACCCGGTCGGTCAACATAAGGAAGGGTCTTAAACATAATTCTACTTGGGTTGTTTATCAATTTACCACACAATTCTCACAAGTATGATATTGACACGCCATAGACAAACGGTTCAAAATACATCAAGACAATTAACCCTTTCGGCCTATTTCAATTGCAATGATATACCAAAAGATAAACAATGATCCAAGTAAAGATAACATCAAATTCATAAACATATATATTCGTAAGTCATAGCAAAATCATCCAAATATTATATCATGTTTCACATATTGGAACAAAGTAAACAACGAACACTACATCATAACCAAACCAATAACCAATTGTTCCCATAAACAACCAACATCCAAACCTACTAAGATAACCCACAGGGCTGTCATAAACCCGCTAGAAATCAAGAACACGTCGCCAAATGGTGTGTTTGATAACGGGTTTAATATAGTGAAGAAATTAGAGATTTGGTGTGAATCGTCTAATCCTCATGATATGATGTGCTTAGGTTATGGAAATATGGTGTTTCAGTGGTGGTTCGCGGTGGGGCGTGGTGGTTAGAGTGGTGGTAACATGGTGGTGAGAAGGGGTGTTTGGATCATTGTATCTAAAGATCCTCACCACTCCTTCCTCCTCTCCAAAGGCTATAATGAATGTGTGTGTAAGATATAAGATTATGTGAGAGATATACAAAATAAAATAGCCAAAGGAGGGTATTTATAGGCTGTTCGGGGGCCAAAACCGCTGCACAAAATCTATTATGCGCCGCACTTCAGGTGTTAATGTTGTCTACATTTAATGCCTTTAATTCTTTCCACCGCCTCAAAAGTGCGCCGCACTTTTGGTAAAACCGCTGCACTTTGGATAATTTTCAGCACTTGGCTTTTTTCAAGGTTGTAGATAATTGAATTCTCTTCGCGTGGCCGCTTGAACCAACTAAAACGAGTTCGTATGACCGAGTTATGGCCAAAACAGTGGACAGGTGTCGGGAAGCGTTCAACTTGAGTTATTTCTTCGTTTAAGCTTCAATTCGTCGTGTATTCTTCTGTTTTTTTCCACGACACGTATCTAGAACCTACAATGACAAATATATTCTATTCTATACCAAAATTTCTTATATTTAACCAATAAATATACATAAAAGCATAGATAACACGTATAGAAACATGTATAATTTGAGCGATATCAAATCCCTCCACACTTAAAACTTTGCTTGCCCTCAAGCAAATCTAGGAAAAGAAATTTAAAAACAAAGGTTCATACATGACAAGACAAAGAAATTTTATATATATATTTTTAAATTTTGATATATATTTTAAAATTTTTTATTGGGTGTGAAATTATTGAAAATATTTTTGGTTTTTTAATAAATAAGCGCAAAAGAAGCAAACACCCCCCACACTTAAGGGTTTGCTTGTCCTCAAGCAAAATAAAGAAAAATAATAAGCTTTACAAAACAAGACTAGAAATATGAAAAATATTTTTGGATTTTTTAATTTGTGAAAACAGAGATGTTTGACAATACCCAATGATTCTCAAGCTGTAATAACATGACTAAGCACCTCACGAATAAAGAAAAGTATAATTCTCTTAAACACTCATATGTCTTGTAATAGAGGGTAAAAGGAAAATCACACTCAATTGCTCAGACATGATTCATTTCATACCATAGACTTGTACAAGAAATAAAAACTACACCGACAAGGCGTAAGCACCAGGTATAAATATCAAAAGAGGACTTTTATTCGGGTTGTAACATTAGGCTAAAGGGTTAAACATGGTGTGGCTAAGGCATGCGAAATATATACTGGATATGGTTTTATAATATACATGTCGACAAGTCTAAGAAACCAATGTTGCTAGTTACGAAAATTCACAAACCCGAGAGATAATTGAACATCTTAACTATTATTCATATTTCACTATTTCTCTTTTTTTTCTTTTCTTTTTGAATTTTTATCACTTTTTTTTCACTCCACTTTCACACAACTAACAATTCCTCCACACTTAATATAAGTGTATACCACAAAAATACAAAAAATGAAGTTTCGAACCTTCAACTTCGTTGAAATGGTACAACCCTCATAACAAAGCGTGAGCAAACTATAAGTAAAAATAAACCAATCATACCAAGCAACTAGCAACCAACCATTATGACTTTCGATAAGGGGTAAGGCTAGGCTAAAGGTTATATATTTTTGTAATTTTTTATTTTAGTGGATGAGAAAAAATGAATAGAATGACTCAGAGGGTAAATTAGAGGTATCTAGCAGTAAAGATGAGTGCTAACATAAGGGTTTTATTTGGGTGGTTAGCTAATCAGTGTAATTAGCTAAAAGAATAAATAATATGACATGGAATGGCCATTTGGGTTAAATCCTAAGTTGCCTCTTTATCACATAAAAATACCTTTATCACGCGAACGTGATCTCACTGCGGTCTCTTAATGATTTCAAGCACAAGTTCTAGAATCAATAAATCACCTACACACTCATACAATTTTTAAACCGATACCAATGCTCCAGAAAAGGAGACAAACTACAAATACACAGCCGTAACGACGAATGAGACACTTGCAGTTGCATTCAAACCTTAACTCGAGAAACCTAAAGGGCAAAAATTATCATAGGTTTCAAGGACTGATACCCGAATTCCTTAAGATCTAAACCTTACATTTTTTTGGTGATTGATATAAATATGAAAGTAATGTCATCGATCCCGAGTCAAAAATGCTCTATCAATCGAGACACATCTTTGGTTTCAAAACTTTATTTATTTATTAAGTTTTATTCTAATATATTAACCTAAGTGGCAAAAGATTTAAAATAAATTAGATTTTTAGATTACCGAGGGCGAACAAAAGTTTATACGTTTAATAATGAGTCTAATTTTTCAATTCATTCCCCCACACTTTAGTTTAGCAATATGCGTAATTTAGAAAGTAACTCAAAAGTAGGACAAGCAGGGATAATAAATATAAGGGAAACGAGACTTTCTAGGTCTCTTAAGTGCTTAGTTGAATTCTGGAAGATACGGAGCAAAACAGAACGCTAAGCATGTGAATTCAACCACATATAATATATCGATACAAATATATCATTCCTCACGTGTAAAATGTCAACCACCAATCCAAGCTCCACTTATTTATTTAATCTGCAAAATAAACACAACTACGAAAATCGTAAAATACTAAAGCACACTTTCGTAGGCACCACGATTGCATTTAGCGTATGCAACAAGCCTTTAAACCCCTCGGTGTCCCGAGTAGACGAGTTTTAGTCTCGTGAGGTGTCACACCCCCAAAATCTAACAGCAATGAAACGGTAACAATTGGGGTGCGACGTCATAGCACAACAAACGAGTAATAGGAAACGACCTCGAAAGAGACGTTTTTAGATAATATTCACATTCGATGCATTATAAAAGATCAGAGTTCAGTTTTGGTCCCACAGTTACAAAATGACATAAAAGTCCCTAACATTTAAGTTTAACCATTAACAAGGTTTCAAAAGGTGATATTTGTTTTAGAAAAAAAACAAGTTTGACAGTTCTGCATCGAACAAAAGAAAGCACATAATCAATCTTCAAGATATCCCCGTAGCTCCTATCCAGAAAATCACACCTTAGGACCTGAAATTAAAACAGGCTAAAAGTCAACACAGAGATTGAGTGAAATCATAGGTTTATCAAGAAAAGGGTGGACACAAGATTCAAGTAATAGTAGACTACAAAACATATTCATTAGTCCAAAACATGTATTATTATACTAACCTCATGACCCTGAAACCTTAACTAGTTTTGTGCCCTAGGGAAATATAGGATGCTTGCCAATAACCTAACTGTCCTCACCATGTTAAATGCACCATGGTCAACTTGTGACCAGAAATTCAAGGTGGGGATTGTCAGTCCTGATAAATATATCCATAACACTCGCTCTTACTACATTAGCAATTAATGGTTCATGATTGGTAGGGACTTAAATGGCAATGCAGTAACTTAGCATACAATTTAAAAAGCACTTGTGTCCAAAATGTAAAGCAAGCATGTAATCTCATCCCGTAGAGTTTGTAAAACGAGTAAATAGAAAAGGGGCTATGAACTCACTGAAAGTAAAAGAAAGCCAGAAGTAACAAGAACGTCGAATAAGCAAGATTCTCTAAGAATCACCTAAAAGATATGGTGCGACTTAGAATGATAAAGTATAAATCGATACATAAAAATAATTAAGTGTTCATGAGGTGTGTGTTCAAAATAAGCATGACATTGCACTAGAAAGTGGATCAACCATATTAGGGGGCAAGGTAGTATGAAGACTGTTACCCGATGGTATCCTTTCTACACAATCACGTTTCCCTAGACATATCAACAGCGATGCAGACAAAAGCTGGTTTTCTAAGACCTAACGTGCACATCCATCACAAGAAGCAACACCACTAAGATCTACATTCTAGGTTTCATACAATCATAAATAAACACAATAGGAGGTTTAGCCAAGCATGTTAAAGATAAAGCAAGAACAATAAATCAAACAACACATAGACATATTGAATGATTAAGTAAACCTTACTTGATTAAAACATGAATTGGAAGAGGTACAATAGGGTTTTTAGGCCCTAAAATCGTCTCCTACAGCTGCTAAACGAACTAGGGTTCGTACCCTCTTTTTATTCTAAAGTTACACACTCAAAACCCTAAATTCGGGTTTGTATATATAGGAAAAACGCTGTGACGGCGTCGCGTTTTAATCGTGACGCCGTCATGAATAGAATATTCTAGATATTAGGCTGGGTCGTGTACTTGTGACGCCGTCTTGAGATATGGTGACGCCGTCTTGATCTTCGTGGTGACGGCGTCACGTTATATTTGTGACGCCGTCTCCAGCCACTGTAGAGACATTCTTGATAGATGTTGGTGTAGGTTCGTAGTCTTGTCCGTTTCTTCTCCAAATGAGCCCAAGTCACGTGTAATTCTTCCAAATGTCTTCCAAATGCGAAATACCTGAAAAGGAACGATTAAGTACCTATTTTGGGCATAAATGCACGATTTTAGGAGTTAAACGACCCTGAAAAAGTATATAAAATGACACCTCATCAGAATCTCACTTTGTGGGGGTGGAATTTGAGGGTTTTTTTGCTAGTAATATAAATTCCTATCCATGAGACGCTAATAATACTCGGTTTTCGTGGGTATGTGTCATAAAAAAACTAAATTTGGGAAAAAGTTACCTCTTATGCTATGTTTTGATATATTACCCATCATTTTAAGGACAAAGCAAAAGGCAAATGAAAGAATAGTTTCTAAGGCTTATTTTCCCCCTACACTTAAGTTGAACATTGTCCTTAATGTTCTATATAAGTACCCGTTGAAACAAATAGAGGGAAAAGAAAACAAGGAAAAGAAACTATTACTCCCCTGGTTTACTCAATAATGGAGAAGAAACATGCGATAACTGGCTAAATCGTCCTCCGAGAATCATCCAATGAAACTTCCTAAGAACTTCCAAGCTTCTTCTCATCAAATATAACCCGTAATCAAAGATAAATACTTAATTCAGCCCCTAAACCTTAACAAAAGATGATTTCTTAGTCTTCAAATGTAGCTTATAATATGAGTAACAAGATGGTGCAAAATAACAAGAGATTGATGTAAAAAAATTTTGTGAAATTGGTGTTTTGGTGGTGATGAAACTCGGCACAAGAGAGAACAAAGAGAGTGTATTAATTTTTTTTTCTTTTATCAATGTAAAACGAGGAAGATAAGTGTGCTAGTGGTTTTATAAAATTTGACCAGGCAAGAGTAACATATCATCAAGACATATGTCTTGAAAAGGCATCATAATGTGCCACACCACTTAATGTGGTGTCATTACCACAATTGAGTTTTTTATTAATAGTAATTTTAGTGTTTAAGGTATAAATTTTAAGATAGGTGGGTAGTTTTGAGGCTAACGGGTATTAATGCAAAATATAACGAGAGTTAAGGTTGATAACACCTCAGCTCTCTGCAAAAATAGATTACAATAAAATAGCTCTACTATCATTCGGGGATACTATTTCTGACAAATAAATTACGGTCGGGCAATTGATGGTTATTTATTCTAGAACGGTTCACGTTGAAATAGAAACGAAGAATTACTAATCGGCTAAATAGTAAAAAGCAAAATAATGTCAAAATCATAAGTAATAAAATTTATAAAAATTCTCGGGGTAGAATAATGAAATTTAGAATTATTATGAACGCAATTGTTAGTTGTGCGAAAGTGGAGTGAATGAAAAAATAAGTACATTTTTGGTCCTTGTGGTTTGTAGCAGATTTCACTTTTGGTCCAAAATTCAAAAAAGTTTTGCTTTTGGTCCGAATTTCAAGTTTCGTTTCACTTTTGGTTCATTTTGATGTTGACTGTTAGTTTGACCCATTAAAAAGCATAAAATGACTAAACAACCCTTGTTTTGGCAATGAAAATGACTAACGTACCCTCTTTCCATTCTTTATTATTATTATTATTATTATTATTATTATTACATATATCTTATATACAAATCTATCCAGATCTAAGAACCCTAATCTATCTCACCTCTTCAATCCATCTACCCAAACTAATGAATCTCCCATGTCATTCAAACCATCTACCCAAACTCATAAAGATCATAAAAACCACCCATTTTATTTAAACACAACTATAAAACCCATTTTCCCGCCAAATCATCTCATAAACCCATCAAATCATACCCGCAAACAACGCGTCACAACAACGCGTTAAACTACTCATATGCATTAGTTCTCGAACAATGTAGCAACAAAGAATCATTGCCCCAAGTGAAACAAATCCATACCTATGTTTTAAGTGTAATGTGGTAGATAAGGTGTTTTTAAGTACTAAATTAGTGTTTCCTCCGATTTGGATGCGCATAAGGTGTTTGATGAAATGTCTGAGAGAAGTGTGTTTACTTGGAATGGGATGATTGGAGGGTGTTTGGGTAATGACGAGGCGTTTGAGGCGATTGGGTTATTTTTTGATATGGTTGTGAGTGGAGTTGTGTTGGATGGGAGTAGTTTTTTGATACGCGTATGGTGAGGCCGGGGATTGGGGTTTTGGGGTGCAAGCTCATGGATTGGCTGCTAAGTTGGGGAGATGAGTGGGAGAGTGGGATGTATGCGAAGTGTAATGATTCAAATTTGGTGAAAGTTTTGTTTGGGGAGATGAGTGGGAGAGTGGATGTTGTGTCATGGAATTCGATTATTTTAGCTTGTTCGGGTTGTGGTCAGTCTGTAGAGGTGTTGAGTTTGTTTAGAGATATGATGATAGACGAGATTGTGCCAAACACATACACTTTTGTTGCCGCTTTTCAAGCTTGTGAAGAGCCGTCGTATCTGGTGTTTGGTAAGGACTTCATGCTTATCTTTTAAAATCCGACCTTTATCTAGATAAGTATGTGGCTAATGCATTGATCGTTATGTACACAAAG
>BQNB010171905.1:0-13515 GCA_026074375.1 Tanacetum coccineum
ACCTGGGAAGATTTTAAGGCATTGATGAAAGGAGAGTATTGTCCAAGCAACAAGATGCATAAGTTGGAAACAGAGTTTCTAGAGTCACGCTATGGTTGGAGTTGGGCATGCAGCGTACACTGACCGATTTCATGAGCTTGCTAGGCTAGTCCCTCACTTGGTTACCCCCGAGACCAAAAGGATAGAAAGGTACATCTATGGCCTTGCTCTACAAATCCGTGGGATGGTGGCATCAACTGAGCCACCTACAATCCAGAATGCTATTCTAAAAGCTGGGGTGTTAACTGATGAGGCAGTTAAGAATGGATCATTGAAGATAAGTGGTGAGAGAAGAGGAGATGGCGAAGAATCAAGTAAGGAAGGGAATGTTAAGGGTGGTAATAAGAGAGCTAGGACTGGGAAAGTGTTTGCCATAATCACCAACCCTGTTAGGAAAGAGTACACGGGTTCAACACCCAAATGTGCAAACTGCTGTGGAAACCTAAAACACGTAATAGGTTCTTTGATCATTAGATCGTTTAAGCTCAGGTTGTTTAGACCTTTATCTAAGATAATATCAATGTTCATAAGTTATAAAAACAAAGCGGAAAACCCAACAGCAGCTCGTGGGGCATGTTATGAGTTTGGGGGTACTGATAACTATAAGTCAGCATGTCCTAGGTTGAATCGAGCACCAAGACAAGGAGGAAATAATCCAAATCAAGCTTTGGCTATTGAGGGAGGTCAGGGTCATGGAAACAATGGCAATCCGCCATGTGGAAGAGCATTCGTGATGGGAGCAAAGGAAGCTTACCAAGACCCGAACATTGTGATGGGTACGTTCTCTATAAACAAACACTATGCTACAATGCTATTTGATTCTGGTGCTGATTATAGCTTTGTTTCCACTACCTTCATGCCTCTGTTAGATATAAAGCCCAGTAGTCTAGGTTTTAGTCATGAAATTGAAATAGCTAATGGAGAACTAGTAGAGGTCAATAAGGTTATACATGGTTGTAAGCTAGAAATAGAGGGGCATACCTTTGACATAGACCTAACACCGTTCAGACACAGAAGCTTTGATGTAATTATAGGGATGGACTGGTTGTCCAGGTATAGAGCCAAAATTGTCTTCCATGAGAGGGTAGTTCGAATTCTACTACCACATGGCGAGATGCTTAAGGTTTACGGAGAATGGCCAGAATAGAAGGTGAAGCGTTTCATGAGTGAGAAAGTAGAAGAGCCACTGGAAGACATCGCCATCCTTCAAATCTTCTCCGAGGTATTCCCTAATGACCTATCAGGATTGCCTCCTTCCCGAGAAGTTAAGTTTTGTATTGATTTAATCCCTGGATCAATGCCGATCGCGAAGTCTCCCTATCACTTGGCACCTACTAAAATCGAGAAGTTGTCGAACCAACTCAAGGAACCCCAGGACAAGTGTTTTATTTGACCAAGTTCATTGCCATGGGGAGCAGCGGTATTATTCGTCAAGAAGAAGGATGGTTCTTTTAGGATGTGTATCAACTATAGAGAGTTGAACAAGTTGACCATCAAGAATTGTTATCCCCTCCCGAGAATCGACGACCTATTCGATCAACTGCAACGATCACGATACTTCTCCAAGATAGATCTTCGGTTCAGAATCCAGTCAGTTTTGTTGAGTACACGAGGAACGATATTCTAAAGACTACATTTAAACAGAATCGACACTCTTAGTTTAACAGTAATGCCCTTTGGTCTGACAAATGCACCAACGGTATTCATAGACTTGATGATCCGAGTATGCAGACCCCACCTAGACAAATCTGTTATCGTGTTCATCGATGACATTTTGATCTACTCCAAGACAAAGGAGGAATATGAAATTCATCTAGGGTTAATCTTAGACCTGCTCAAAAAGGAGAAACTATACGCAAAGTTTTCAAAGTGTGAATTCTAGTTGCAAGAGGTGCAGTTCCTTGGGCATGTGGTTAACGGTCATGACATTCATGTAAACCCCCAGTAAACATAGAAGTAGTGAAGAATTAGGAAACCCTAATTCCGCCGATGGAAGTCTTCTCATTCTTAGGGTTAGCATATATTACCGGCGATTCATCACTAATTTTCCTAAGATTGCCAAATCACTTACCATCTTGACTTAGAAGAACAGAATGTATGTTTGGGGTGAACAAAAATGTCATTTTCAGACCTGAAGGATAAGTTGTGTAACAGCACCTGTTCTAGCCCTCTCTGATGGGTCCAGAAGACTTCGTGTATACTGCGGATAGCATCATGCCAATGCCTAGGGTGCAGTACTTATCAAAGAGCAAAGTGATTACATATGCCTCTCGACAATTGAAGATTTACGAAAAGAATTACACCACCCATGATCTTGAACTGGGTGTATTTGTATTCGCTCTCAAGATTTGGAGACACTACTTGTACGGGACGAAGAGCGTCATATACACCGACTACAAGAGTCTCTAGCATATCTCCGATCAGGAAGAGCTTAACATGCATCAACGTCGTTGGATAGAGCTTTTCAGCGACTATGACTGCGAAATTCGCTACCATCCTGGTAAGGCAAACGTAGTAGCCGATGCACTAAGTAGAAAGGAGAGAATCAAGCCTAGGAGAGTTCGAGCTATGAACATGACCATTCAGTTGAGTATTAAGGGTAAGATACTAGCGGCTCAGAATGAAGCATCTAAGGTCATCAATGCACCAGCAGAAATGTTGTGAGGGCTAGACGAACAGATGAAGCGTATGAGTGATAGAGCATTGTATTACATGGATGAAATATGGGTTCCTTTGATAGGTGACTTAAGAACCCTAATAATGGAGCGAACACATAAGTCAAGGTACTCTGTAAACACCCAAGAGCTGATAAGATGTACTATGATCTTAGGGATATGTACTAGTGGATAGGGATGAAGAAGGATATAGCCTTGTATGTTAGCAAGTGCTTGACTAGTTTGAAGGTTAAGGCTGAACATCAGAGGCCATCCGACTTACTACAGTAACCTAAGATCCTTGACTATAAATGGGAGAGAATAGCCATGGATTTTATCATGAAATTGCATAGAACCGTATTGGGGCAGATTCACTTTAGGCATTAAGACAGGTTGACCAAGTCTGCTCGATTTCCTACCCATTCGCGTGAAGATTTTTAAGATGATCACTATCTAGACTCTACCTCACGAAAATATGGCAAGACATGGTGTGCCAATATTGATAATATCCGACCGAGATAGTCACTTTACGTTACAATTTTGGCAATCGATGCAAGATTCATTAAGAACACGTTTGGATATGATCACGGCTTACCATCCATAGACTGATGGTCAAAGCGAGCATACCATTCAAACCTTGAAAGACATGCTTAGAGCATGCGTCATCGACTTCGGAGGAAGTTGGGATGTTTATCTTCCGTTGGTTGAATTCTCCTATAACAACAGCTATTATTCTAGTGTCAGATGTCCATCGTTCGAAGCACTCTATGGGAAGAAGTGCCGCTCACCCATCCCATGGGCAGAAGTTGGAGAAGGAAAATTGATTGGACCCAAGATCATGTAAGAAACTATTAAGAAGATCTCACAGATTAAGGGTCGGCTTAGTGTTTTACGCGATCGTCAAAAGTGTTATGCTGACAAACAAAGGAAACCCTTAGAATTCAGTGTGGGTGATCATGTCCTGCTCAAAGTATCACCTTGTAAAGGTTTGGTACGCTTTGGGAAGAAAGACTAATTAGCACCTAGGTTCGTTGGACCCTTTGAGATAACAGAAAGGATCGGTCAAGTAGCCTATCGATTAAAGACGCCGTCAAGAGCTAAGCACTGTTCCTGATATGTTTCCACGTATGAACCATAAGAAATGGCATGGCTGACCCCCACCCTACATTACCTTTAAAGGAAATCCAAGTTGATACTAAGTTGAACTTTGTGGAAGAGCCTGTAGAGATTCTAGAGTGCGAAATCAAGAAGTTAAAGCGGAGTACAATTTCCATCATTAAGGTTTGATGAAATTCAAAACAAGGTCCTGAATTTACTTTGGAACGCAAGGATCAAATGAAACTCAAGTACCCACATCTCTTTAGATCTAGCACTAGTTGAATTTCGGGATGAGATTCTTTTAAGGGGGTAACTGAACCCTATACCAATTTCCAGACATGCAATGAATGTTCTATTTAGGTCCCTTTGATTTATCTAATTTTGGCGGTTTCATCAGATCAGTTACCATTCTAACGGTAGTCCCAATCTACAATAATATTTTAGCAATATTCACTTTAATGCCTTGAATTATTTCTTGTTGATTTTTACATCTTTAATCGATCACTTACCGATAGATTTATCCTGCATCAGCTTAAAACGTCAAACATACAGTCCTGAACATGGCAAATTATGTGCTATACTAAATTAAAACATTTTTCTAGGAATGTATTTTTTTGATATTTTTAAGACTACTAAACTTATTTGTAATACTTACTTAAACACTTGAACCTTTGGGATTACGTTGCTTACGAACTAAGCACTTTACCAAATCCCCACAAGAGACAAAAATCAAATAGGATCCCCTCCCTTGGATCCCATACTCGACCGACCCCTATATTAGACAATATGGAACCATTTTAGTAACTATGTCTCCTACAACCTTGTCCATGTCTTGCATTTTGAAAACACATACACAAACACCAAAAACACACATAAAACAAATCCTCTCTTTCTCTCTTCTCCTTTGAGTCTCACGAACACACAAACACACAAAAACATTACATTTTGTCATCTTGTTTCAAGAATATGGAAGCTTAAATACACTCGGGTTTGTTTCTAGTGATCGTTTAGGTAAATAAACAATGTTTGGGTTGTTTGGTTAAGCTTTAATCTCCTCCTAAAACCCTCTTTTATAAGTGATGTGTCGTTGTGTGGTGTATATTTTTATGATTCAAGTTTTAAATTTATATTTTACCGACTTAACCAAAAACAACACTTTAATGGGCAGTGATACCCAGGTCGTTGGTAATTCATTATAAGTAGGGTGTCAACATTTGAAGCGAGTTAAATCTCTCAATTTATTAATATTTTGGTTTATTTATAATCTAAGTTAATTCTGATCCTATCAAACCTTACTAACCCAAGGTTAGTTTTAATCCTATATTCTAACAAGTAAAAAGGGGGGTTTCAGCCAGAGGACTTGGTACGGAATTGGTTGGTGACTATAATCAATATTCAAGACACTTTAACCCACCATTAACAGAAGATAAAAAAGCGGTCAAAGCCTTCTGAATAAAATTGTACTAGCCATCATTAATCCGATTAGGAAGTTAGTTGTTTATTTAGTGCAATGATTGTCTTATCTCGAAGAGGCATATCATTCTTAAGACTTAGGCGTTACATTATCCTAAGACCTAGACACATTAATTATGTCACAATTAAAGCATCCACATAAAGCATCCTTATTTGTTGATTATAATCTATCTTAAGGATTAAAGCAATGGTGATCTTGTTAAACCCTAGCTCATAGAGACTTTACTCACTTACTGCTTAATGGAATTTATCTCTAAAGTCCACATCTCAACTATCCGATGGAATCAAACGTTAATTGTTGATTATCTAGGTTCACCTCTATCAACTGTTCATAAACCAAAGGCATTCCGTTAACTAGTTAAGCCAGAAGCGTATCCTTAGCACGGTTTTAGAAGGACAATACTTGTGATTCTATGATTCTAGATCTATAAGTCACTATATGGAGAGAGATATCCCGGCATCTAGATTACTTGGTCCGTATCACTAGATCCAGTTAAATGATAGGTCGCATACAAAAGCACGTAAACAAGTATAAATTGATAAACATAAACAAGCATACAACGATAAATTAAGAAATCAAGATATAAACAAAACCAAACATTCAGATCTTCATAATAATGGCTAATACCTAAAGGTATTAGCCTTCAAACATCATAATTAATACAAGAGTAATAGCTTAGCTAAGGTAAACTAACTGAGTTAACGAATGATACCAAAAACCGAACGATTACAAAAGTATAAGAAATTACACGTTGTCTCCTTTGGATTAGAATGCCTTGCGAGACCTCTCTGCTCTTTTTGCGCCTCTGAAAATCATCTTTTGTGTTTAGGTATCGAGAATATTGATTTCGCCCACTTAAAACTCCGTTTTTGGATTTTTGTATTTATAAGGGCCTGGAGTCGGTGGTCGATATGACGTATCCAATGTGGTTGGATACGTGTGTATTGGAGTTTCTTGAGTAGGAATCACATGAATATCTTCCATAATAATTTATTCCCCATAATTTGAATCGGCGTATTGCCCTTTCCTGGATACGGCGTATGTCTTTGGTGTCCTTTCGTGGTCTTTGAATGATTGCAGCATGGATACTCCTACTCTTCTCTTGATGGATATGTGCTGTATGGTATCAGAAATAGTAATCTTCAAAATATCTTTGTTTAAACTCCATAATGAGTGCCTTTTAGTCAAGTTTCACCAAGTACTCCATAATTACTGCAATTCTTAATTATAAACGATCAAGTAACAATTCTTTGTAATAATTACATAAAATGGGTTAATTATATGGGATAAATGATGTTATAAAATAGACGTTATTTGATGTCATCAAATATCTCCCCACTGAATCCTACTTGCTTACTCATTCACAAGATGAACATAGATGACCTTGACCATTACTTCAGGTTTTGTAAACCAATCACAAACATCCTTCTTTCGAAAGCAATCGATGTAGTCGAAGTTGAGATGGGAAAAGTCTTTCGATGCCATAACCATGCTAGTTTTGAGATGCTTATCCAAGAGACAATTTGGGAGTTGATGAAGTGTTTCTTGACGAGAAATTGTATAGAGAACAGCTCTAAGATTACCGTTTAGTAATTCGTTTCCCTAAAGATCCTAACAAAAAACATTAGATTTTCCGAAATGCAACCTCCAAATCCGCATCAACAGAATTGACCAACTCGAGAAAAGATATGATTGAGACCTACGACGTAGTAAACCCTTTTTGATCGAGATATTTCCTTGAACCAAATCTTCCATAACCAAGAATGGAGCAAATTGATCATTGCCAAATACGAATGGTACCCAAGTATTATTTTAACAAAATTACACAACAGAGGATAGATTCCCGTACTGTGCTTTGTGCATCCAGAGTCAACATGAAATGAATGAGTTTGTACAATCTGCAATAGAATAGAGGACGATGAATACATTACAAATTGGATCCTAAAGTGTTTGTGAGTTTTAAGACATTAGTTATCCCTAGATACTTATCTATGCAAAACACTTTCTTAGTCCACACTTTCATTCCAAAACCCAATAATATAGGATAAAAAAAAAATACCCATTTTCCTTGTCTTAGGAAACCCATGTAATATGCGAAGGGCATTGTTGTGCTATCCGCCTTTCCATGCCTTATTTATTCTTCTTAGACAACATCATATAGTAAACTCTTGAATTTGTGATAGTGGATTTTGACTTGCAAACTGTTTTTCTTACGTGGTGTTGCACATATTTGTTCGCTTGAACTTTTAGGTTTTTTAGTACTAAAGGCACCTACATATAGGCTTCTTAGATTCTACCTTTTCACGTACTTCAAAAACTTAGAAACACAAGCATCATGATTCGAATTAAACACACATTTTCCATAAGTAGCACAAACAGCATTAACATTCAAAGTTCTAGAATTTAAGCTGTCATTACACGCATTTACAGACTTTGTTTAGAAATACAAGAAATCCTAGGGTGGTCTTCTACTTTAGTCTTTTTAAACTTCACTTGACTAAGATGTTTGGCCACACCTTCACTTTCATTGTGCTCCCTAGGCTAATGGTCTGCTAAACATAAGTTTTTGAGAGCTACTCCTGTAATGTAAGATACGCGAGATTAAGTATCCTAGACGTTGATTAACTGTGGTGCTCTAGTTTGTGTGGTACTACTTACAATTCGATACATGTCTGGTTTAATGACAATTTGTGGTTTCTTACAGCTTGGCGTTACCGTTTGAGGCAAATATCTGTGAGTGACTGGTTTGAAAACCCCTGCTGACTCATTAGTTTTTAAAACTGACTTTTTCTTTGCAAATAATTATCTCTTAAGAGAGTCTGAAAAGGAGTTGTTTTTCTAAAACAGGGGGGGATGGAAAATGGTTTTGGAATCCTTTGAGCATTTGGTTGTCGAACAACAAATGGTTTATCAAACTTAGTTTCCATAGATTTTCCTTTGCATTTTTCAATGATTTCTTAACCACTATTGCAATGTTCTTGTCTTGCATTGAGCTTTCAAATCTTGTATTTCAAAAATTGTTCACGTTCCTTTGAAATACATTGACGCCTTGTCTATCAAACGTGGCATTGTTTCATTGTTACATGACATTCTTTTAAAGCGATTTCAAGAGAAATTAAAGTGTTTTTTCTAATTTATCAAACTCTGTAAAAGCTTCAGTGTAAATCTCTTTACTTACAAATTCAGTTTTTTCAGAAAAGCTTTTTGTGCAAGACATCACATTTCCCATACTTTATGAAGATATAAGCCTTGTATTCAGTGATCTCATCAAAATCAGATGAAGAATGCAAATAAGAACACATAACATTTTTTCTTTAGACACACATTCTTTCAAAAGTCATATCAATACCATGTTGGAAAATTCTGCCTTATTAATTCAATTTCATCAAGTTCATCATTCTAAGAGATTCAACGTAACTTTAAATAAGCAAGCATTTCATGCTAAGTTCGTGTACAAATGCGAAACTATCATTCTTTTCTTAAGGGCACGGGGCATCAACATGTCTAACTAGGATTTCCATATCTTGCGCAGTTGGTAACGAATATGAAGAAGGTCGTTTGAATGTTTACCTTGCTTGATTGACAATTTCTTTCAGATGCATAATGTATTTGTCATGACATTATATGCTTGTCTCACTTTTGCTTATTGAATTTAGACACTTGTAAGAAATCTTCTGGTTTTTGAAAATATTTGGCTTTGTTTTCACAAATGATTTTCTCCACATTTTCTTTCTTATTTCATTTGCCTGTGCGAACTGAATTTCATAATGCTGAGTTGGGGGTTTGAAAATTTCATAAAGACTATTTAACTTTGTGTAGTCAAAAGGTTTCACTAAGTCTTTATTCAATTTTGATCGACTCTCTTCTTTAAGAGCTGAAAGTCTCTTCCCTAATCGGGGAACGAGTCAGTTTGTAGGATCATGATTGGTCATGAGTGATGCATACAAAGCTGTATCTCATTTTAAGCCTTCTTGAGTTACCTAAGATTGGCAAGGTAGGCTCTTCCATTAAAAGTAGGGCATTTGGGTGCTAACATATGAATGTATGGATTGATTGAATCCTTATGTAAACAATTTCATTCAAAGTACTTTATCTGTTTTTTCCATTGAAATCAGTTTGACAATATCTTTTCTTCCTTTAAGCTTCATAATCCGTTATTAACCTTGTGTTTTTCTCCTTGACAAGACCTTCGTAATGTTACTTGGTTAAAAGACCCTGTTTGACTAATTTTCATCATGTTTCTCTTGACAACATAAATTTCAAGGCTTTTACTTTTAAACCTTCTTTATGTCCAATTTCTTCTTTTTGAGCTAATGACCTAGAGCTTCAATTTAACCTTTATGTTCAAGTTTGTCATAGTCAACCGTCCGATCATTAAAGGCCTTGTACCTCTCAAACTCAGTCTGTTTATTTTGAAGTGCAAATAAGCAATTATCCTGAATACTATTAGATTCTCCTAGAGTTCTACTAGTTTCCGCAAGAATAGATTTGCACCCAGTTAACTCTTGAGTCAATGTTGCATTTGCTTTCTTTAATTGCTTTTGAATCTTTTTGTTTTCATCAACATCAAGTTTTAAAATTAGCATTAAATTAAGCAAGTGCAACACACTCATCAACACAATTCTACAATCATTATGGTGATCCTGAATACAATTATGCACACATATCTGGTGATTCAGGAGTGACATTACTATCTACCCGTTTCCACTGCATCTTTTGTGTTACTAATGTATTCAGATGGTCCCAAATATTGTAGTGTCACTAGCAAACACATTATTGTCAGTATCGTATTGTACCTGTTCCAATGGCTCAGCATATGTGCCTGAGTCTGCATTGGGAACCTCCTGGATCTTTGCCATGTAACAGTAATTGCTTCCAACACTTGTTCATCCAATCTCTTCATCCGTGTCTGCTAGCCAGTCAGATTGCCTCTGCTGTAGTTGAACACATTTCTCATCTTGTGTTACACAGCAACATCTTTTCCTTTGATACGTGAGTCCTTTAACCCATTTGGCTCTCATTCCTTAGCATAATGACCAAACTTTCCTTACAGTTAAACACATATCCCCAGATTGATGCACTACTGGACCACCTACAGTTTCCCTAGCCCTCAACAACATTCACTGCCTCTGATTCCCAAACTGTCCATCGTGATTGTCATTCTTATACCTTGGGAGTTAGTATCAACATTCTTGATTCTGTGGTTTTTGAGGAAGTTAAAGAGGTAGTTGATGGTAGTTTGTAGAGTTTTTCTGAAGTACTTGCAATGAAGCAAATTTTTCTGCATGTCCTTTATCCTTCTGAAGCTTGTGGTTCAGGATCACTGTCTTCTTCAAAAGCTGACTCAGATGTGGTGTGATTGGTTTGGCTATCTCTTTGCCTTTGTATCTAGTAGTTGCATGAGATCTGGTTGGAAGTGAAGCTTTTGATGTTGGTGCATATGATTTGTGAGGTTTTGATGTTTGATAATAAGGGTCTTGAAGTGTTTGTTCAGTAGCAACAAGTGCTAATGGGTCACATGCTGGCCATTCTTTCAGCACGGAGTTCATTAACTTCCTTTTAGTAATTGTTTAGAATGTCAAAGAGCTTATGGTATGAAATCCTTCCATCCACTTGTATTGTTGCTTCACAATTGTGACAAATCTTGACCATTCTGGTTGAAGTTGTTGAAGAAATTGAACATTGACTTGCATCGTTGCAACTGCAAATGGTTTTCTGATCCATTTCATTCATCATCGTGTAGAATCATGTATATTAAGACTCAATTTTTCTCCATCGTGAGAGGTGAATTGACCAACTCCCAAAATAAGTTTTCTAACATCTTGAATATTGAGTGATTCACCTTGTTGTAGCCTTTCGATGGCTTTCCCCATTTCTTGAGCAGCTGTCTGACATGCATCAACAGTTGAGTATATTTCATCTCCAATTCCAGTCAATATCAAATGAATCGCTTCTTTTTCTGATTCAAAATGAGCTCTGTTTTCAGGAGTCATATTCATAACTGTCTCGACTGTTGTTTGTTCAGGAACTGGTGGAGAATCCTCTGTTGCAGGAACAGCTGGTGTTGTGACAATCGTTGGAGTGTAAGGACCTATGAGAATGCACTTCCGTAAGGCATCACCATTTGGTCTTGTATCAATGTATCGTAAGAACCGTGATCGCCATTGTGCATATCGTCCTGTTGCAAGCATTGGTGGACGATCCCTTGAACCAGCTGCCATTATGTTGTTATGCATTTGACTGTCGGTTGTGGAAGTTACAATTGGAGTTGTCATGATGAATGATTGAAGAATTATGAAGTGAAAATGATTTGTAGGATCTTAAGCAGGTAAAGTGATTGTTGTTGTTGTGGAAAACTATTTTACGGGATTTTACAAGTCTTGACTAAACCGAGAAAATACAAGAGTATTTCGCGGGATTTTACTAAATCAAGAAAACCGTAAAAATAGAATTATTGTTGGTGAAATCGTTGTTGTTGTTGAAGAACTTGAACTTTTGTTAACGATTTGTGAGCTAAAACAATGAACGGTGCACAAATTTTGAGCTCGAGATGATTAACGGTTGATCAAAACTCAAATAAGGACAAACGGTGCACAAACGATTCACGTTGGAGGGCTAACGGCTAAATTATAACTATTAAGGACAAACGGTGTAAGGTTGTTTTAATAAAGAGGTTAAATAATAAACAAAGGATGAAGGGTGAATTTGAATTAAAGTCTAGGGGCTGCATGTGTCATTTTCAAATTCTCGTTAATTAAGAAATGAATTCCCTCCATTTTTTTCTTGTCACCTTCGTTTGAAGATATAAAAAAATACACCGAATATGAATTTGATCTCGCGGAGTCGTACGGTTATTGTCGGTAAGAACCAAATATACCACGTTGATCGAAAACGAATCACGAACACAACGGTCTAAGTTATAAGTCGTGTAGTCAACCGATACTCGAAACCGAAAACCGAAAATTTGTGAAAACGTGAAGATTTTGTCCGTGGTTGATGTAGTTCGGTTCCCAAAGGGTTTTTGACTAGTTCGGTGCTCGACAAACTTGACTAGATCGGTTGTTTTCAATTGGCTCGTTCGGCTCAACTAGAAAAAAAAACTCGTTCGGTTCCAAGAGAATGCACTCGTTCGGTTGAGACAACAAAAAACTCGTTCGGTCCTTTAGATTGTTACTCGTTCGGTCCTTGAGATTTGTCACTCGTTCGGTCCTTGAGATTTTTCATTCGTTCGGTCCTTGAGATTTTTCACTCGTTCGGCTCTATAGAAAATAAACTCGTTCGGTGGTTGAAAAATCAACTCGTTCGGTTCTATAGTAAATGAACTCGTTTGGTCCTTGAAATGTTACTCGTTTGGTTCAAGTAGTTATGCTAGTTCGGCGATGTTTGGAATGTTACTGTCGTCCTTGTGTCTTCTTCTTTTGTTTGAATCGGTTTTTTTTTCGTTTAAAACTTGTAACCACAAACGTTTGTAGAAAGAAAGAAAACACAAATGAAACGTTTAATGAAACACAAATACAAATAAGAAACTAATATTTTAATGAAACGTTTGACAAGACTAAACCACTTAAGAGGGCCACGTTTTTTTTTCAAAAAAAGGATGTGTGGGGTTTTTTTTTTCAAACATAAACAAACGCACCCTGATTCCGAGAGAAAATATCACGATATGAAAACAAAAACAAATTAGCCAAAAAATAAGCTTAAAAAAATTACCACAAACAAATCACTAAACCCACCCGAGGCTCCTAATACCAATTGTAGGATCCCGTCTAACACTTCATATGCCAAACCACACGGATCGAATCAAGAAAATAAGAAAGAGAGGTGATGGTGTAGAGAGAGAAAGAAGAGAGAGAGATGAGAGAAAAAGGAGAAGATATTATTTAGAAATTATTAGCATAGTGAGATAGATATTTTTCCAAGTGAAAAATATCTATATATATATATATATATCCCTACACATTTAATGTGTCGCGCGGGATATTTAACTAGGACTCGGGCTTGGGTTTTGCTTGGGATTAAACCTGAAACATATACAATATTAGTTTAACTATCAAGCCTGATTCTCGATAATATTCTATTACAACATTAACTAATTGATTGACCGAGACTTAAATACATAATGAACGAACTTCATGTTCGACTCAATATTTTGAGACTAACAATCTCCCCCGAAGTGAGTTCATTGATGACACTCCTTCATGAGATACTGAGATTGCTTTTGTCGTTAAGCTCATGTGGTCTTGGTCTTTC
>BQNB010171906.1:3410-13514 GCA_026074375.1 Tanacetum coccineum
ATATCAACAAAGATAGGCAGACATAACATATAGTTGACGTTAGATGAGAACATTAGTCATGATGATTGACAAGCTTCGATTGATTACGGTGAGATTAAGTCAACTTTGGTCAAAGATATCAGATGAACACTTACCAGTTAACAAGTCCTGGATGGGAATTAACTAGGTAATTGTGCCTTTGGGTTAGGCCGTGAGAGGGTATTGGGAATAATGGGCCAAAACTTTGAAAATCTGGCCCAAACCGCTACCCTCTTGACACCAAACTGCTATGAGGTGGAATGAACAAACCGCTATGAAGTGATTTGAACAAACCGCCATGAGAAAGTTCTGATAAACCGCTAGGAATATTTAATTCAATTTAATCAAATCCCTATGACCAAACAACTACAAATATTATATTCATTTTAATCAAATCACTATGACCAAACATCTATGAATTTTATATTCATTTTAATCAAACCGCTATCATTATTTTAATAAATATATCAAACCGCTACCAGTTAAGAAAAATTCAAAATAACGGTTTGAGTTATTTTAATAATAAAAATAATCTTCATCAAACCGCTACCTCGTAGCGGTTTGCCTACTCATAATAAAATAATCAATACAATCAAACCGCTATCAGGCAAATACTGCAAATCGCTATTAGTCTAACAAACCAAACCACTATCTAGAACATATAGTAAACCTCTACCACCAACATAGGAACAAACACATTCGAATATCGTTTCAAGCACTACAGGACATGCATTTGTGGCATACAATACATTCCTAAGCATAAGTAACATATCATTAACACGTTACAACATCGAATAACATTAGTTGACTTTCAAAAGTCAAACCTTACTCAAAAATTATTAGATCGGCCAATATATTGAGAGAAGATCTTAACAGAGCAACAAACTATCATTAATAAGACCTAAATAACAAATCCCAACATAAAAACCAACATTATAAACACACATACTGATTTCGATCAAAAACGCATACAAAATCATTCAAATCACACAAATGTAGCTGATTAATGTTAATTCAATCATGATCGAGTGATTACCACCTAAATCTGCACCTATCCCACCCATCAATTACACAATCCTTGGTACATTTAAATTTTTCAAAACCCTAGGTATAAAATTTAGAGATTCTACTCGTTTAAGTGCATTTTAATCCGACTCTTTTCATTTACAGACATATCTAAGATAATAGAACGAAGTTCAAGTCATACCTTAGCACGAACAACACAAGAGATCAAGATTCAAAGGGTGGCAAATTAAAGATGGCGGTTTGCGTTAGTGTGTGTGTGTGTGTGTTTTTAGACTTGGCCGATTTTAGAAGGTTCGACCAAATTTACCAAACCACCACCTATTTAAACTAAGGGTTTTAGTTATGGCAGAATTGGTCCTTGGGGTTTCATCATTCATTTATTGTTGGTTAAGAGGTTTTCTAAGGTTAACTAATTTTGAAAGATGGCAGATTTAGTCCTTTTAGTTAAATAAGGTCTAGGAAACGAGTAGCAATTTGCAAATAAGTCCCTATGCTTTCAAACTACAAACAATTTAGGCCCTTTGAGTTATAGTTAATTAACTCCCCCTCAAATTATAACCCCGTATAATTCCAAAAACCTTTTCCATTACTTGTGAAATGTGTTTTGAAACTCGTTTGCAGCAATAAACTTAAAATCACTCTCCCCCTCAAACAATGACCCATTTTCTATTGAAAGAGTTGTAGTCGTTGTTTGAGTTGAAAAGTTTATTATAAAAGCCCGAACTGATGAATTTTCAACAACACTTTTTCCACAGTGATAAACACAAATAATTTTGAAGAATCAATTAAGACGAAATTATTTGGTTAGAAAAGGAAGACTTCTCTTCCGAATAAGAAATAACGCACTGAATCGTACATTAGATCTATGATGCACGGATAGAAAGTAATCCATGCCCGGGAGAAATTAATCACCCGTTGTCAGGAACAGCTGTCTTTTTGACGACATGCATTCCTCAGATTGAAAAATGGGTTGCTATCGAAAATAATAGCAAGCCATGAAGACATGTTTTGAAATTGTTTAAACTTCTGCTCGAACTTCATTTAAAGACCCATATCATTATTTAATGACATTTCTAGGTCCGTAAATGTTATCAATTTTCAGAAGACATGTCTTGAAAAACTATTTTTGTATTTTCTATTTTTTGATTTTTATGGGTTTTATAGGTTTCATATTTTTATATTTCGATTTTGTGTTTAATTATATACAAATATACATAGGATATACGAAGACCATCATTTACTCTTCTTCTCCTTCCTGAAGATGTTTAAGGGTTTTCGGAGTCATACTCTTCATACCAAGTCGCGGGAGTAGAAATTCAAACCGCTCGCAAGCTGATAATCCATCATCACGAAGTACAATTCAACCACGCCGTTCTCAACCTGCTTGCGAATGAAATGGTGAGGTATGTCAATGTGCTTGGACCGTGAGTGTTGGACATTGTTACAGTAGAGAGCAATAGCACTACGGTTATCACAATACAAGGGAATCTTATTGAATGCAAAACCGTAGTCTGAAAGTTGTGACCTCATCCAAAGTATCTGAGCGTAGCAGCCAGACATGGCAATGTATTCAGCCTCTATGGTTGAGATCGCAGTGCTTTTCTGCTTCTTTAATGACCAGCTGACTAATTTATCTCCAAGGAACTGAGCACTTCCTGACGTACTTCTTCATGTATCTTGACAACCTGTATGGTCCCCATCTGCATATGCCGTTAGTACCATAGCGGTGTCTTTCGGATACCAAAGTCCCCAATTAATGGTTCCTCTGAGATACCGAAAGACCCGTTTAAGTGCTTCAAGGTGCTTTTTGGTAGGCAATGCCTGATACCTAGCACACATGCACACAGCGAATACAAGGTCGGGTCTGCTAGCAGTGAGGTACATTAGGGAGCCGACCATATTGCGAAAGCAAGTCTAGTCAACTGGAATCCCTAAGGGGTCCTCATCTAGTTTTAGTCGATCCACCATTTGTGTATCTACAGGGTCACACGAATCCATCCCAAATTTCTTTAAAATTTCTAAAGCATTTTTAGATTGATTAATAAAAATGCCTCCGGGACTTTACGAAACTTGTAATCCTATGAAAAATGACATATGTCCCATCATCGAAATTTGGAATTTTGAACTCATCTCGTTGGAAAATGTGTCACATGCTTTAGGGTCGGTCGAGGCAAATATGATATCATCTACATATATTTGAACAAGAAGAATATGTTTGCCTGTTTTCCGAGTGAATAATGCCGGGTTGAGTGCACCCTTAGAAAACTTGTTTTCCAAAAGAAACTGTAACAAGGTGTCATACCACGCCCGATGAGCTTGCTTTAAACCATACAGAGCCTTCTTCAGACGATAAACATGTGTCGGGTGATCTGGATCAACGAAACCCTCTAGTTAACAAACATAGACTTCCTCCTTTAATTCGCCATTAAGGAATGTTGTCTTGATATCTATTTGATAGATGGTTATGTTTTTACTGGCGGCATCAGCGATGAAGATTCGTATGGATTCCTCAAAGTCACAACTGGTGTAAGTGATTCCTTGAAATCAATACCCTCCTTTTGTCGATATCTCTTGGCCACCAACCTAGCCTTGTTTTTCAGAACATCACCGTACTCATCAAGCTTAACTTTGTAAATCCACTTGAGAGCTATAATCATGACACATTCTGGTCGTGGTACTAATTCACATACTTGAAGTCGATCAAATTCGTGAATCTCGTCTTGCATGGCTTGAAACCAACAATCTTCAGTCACTGCAGATTTGAAGTTCTTTGGTTTGACTTTCTAGAGGACAGAATTGTACATGGATTGGCAATGACATTTTCAAGCGGGTGATCCATGCTTCATTTCCTGAGATGGTGACATGGTTGAATAACATGAGTGGATTCAGCTGAACTAGCATCCCCGGATGATGATGCCTCAGAACTAGGTTCCAGAGCAAACACGTTTACGAAGGGATCATTGTCAGCATGAGCAAAAGGATTGTCTTCAATGATAGTAGATCCAGCTGCAACACCTTGATGTGAGATAGGAGGTTGTAATTCTGAAGATGACGGTGAATGACTTGGAGAAGGTGCATCTTGATCAATGGTAGTAGAAGAAGGTGTACCGGCTGAAATGACAGGAACCTGAACTGCTGTAGCAGAAGAAACTGGTCTTTCAACACGAGGAGGTTCTAGGTATTCATCGAACATCGGTTGGAATAATATCTCCAGCTCTTTATTTGTTGGGGGTACATAAGGTGCTGCAGGGACCGGATTGGGTACGAGCCCTGAACTAATCTGTCCAGGCGTCAGAAACGTAGGTGCGGGTCCTGTACTGAGTTGCACAGGAGCCATTGGCTCAGACAGCTCATCGAATTGAACGTGAATAGTTTCCATGATTCGTCGGGTTCTTTTGTTGTAGATTCTATAACCCTTCCTGCTTGGTGCATAACCAACGAAAATTCCAATATCAGCTGTTGGTTGCAATTTTCCAAGATCCTCGCTGTCATTTGTAGGGTAACAAAGAGCACCAAAGACTCGAAGAAAGGTAAGATCAGGCTTCTTATCATGCACCAGCTCGTATGGGGTTTTGTTATGACGAGTGTGAATGAGGGATCGGTTTTGGGTGTAACAAGCAGTAGCAACAGCTTCTGCCCATAGAAACATCGGAGCCTTGGAAAATATCAACATTGTCCTAGCAGCCTCCACAAGAGTACGGTTCCGTCTTTCGACAACGCCGTTCTGCTGTGGAGTCCTCAGAACTGATTTTTGGTGAAAAATGCCGACACTTTCATAATATTCAGTCAGAACTTGATTGACAAATTCTGTGCCATTATCGGTACGGATGCATCTGATATTTTTGTTAAGACCAGATTGTATTTGCTTCAGAAATTTCATGACGAACTCTGTGGTTTCATCTTTCGATCTTAAAAACTTAACCTAAGTAAACCTAGAATAGTCATCAACGATGACTAAGATGTATTTCTTCCCATATTGGTTTTGCACTTGCAGTTGGTCCATATAAATCCATATGAAAGGGTATTTAAGAACTCCAGTTGTGTTTTAAGTTTTGTGGTGTGTGTGTATGCTTTTTTTGCCTTTCCTAGTTGACAATGCGAGCGCGAATTGATCTTTCTTTTCTCAAACTTCAATCTAGGTAAGCCTCTTACTAAGTCCTTTCTTGCAAGGTCATTGATTGTACCGAAGTTTAAGTTGTTTAAACGACGATGCCATAACCATGATTTATTCTTGGAGGATTTAGACAACAAGCAGATTGGCGAGGAATTCATCATGTCTTCAACCGAGATAGTGTACAAATTAGAGCCTCAAGAACCTTTAATTAATTCAACTCCATCTGTATCTCGAACATAACATGAATGCTTCCTGAATGCAACTTCAAGATCCGAATCACAAAATTGTCCGACAGAAAACAGATTGTGTCCCAGTCCTTCCACATAGTATACCCTGAAGATCACACTGTCACCAATCATGTAATATCCATAACCCATGATAGCACCAAAGTGGTCATTCCCGAATCTAACTGTCCCGATGAACTTTTTCACGAAATTCCTGAGCCGTGAGCGATCCCTCGTAATATGTTTTGAGCAGCCTGAGTCCAAATACCAAAGGATGATCTGTATGACTTGCATTTGAAAACAGACGAAGATGGAGAGTTTGGAAAGTTGGATCCCTAATTTTTGTTGGGGTCCTTGTTAGGAACACGAAAGTATCAGTCACTTCTATAGATATCTTTAGATAGCTCGTATAGTTATTTTTGGAAACTTAAGTAGGCTAGTAAGCCCAAGGCCCATGGAAAGCCCATGATCCCCAAGCCTTGCCATCTATACTTAGGGTATAAATACCCTCTACATGCCTTGGAGAGGGTGTTGGTTGTTTATTTTGTTTCACATATTAATGCATTTTCTTTCTATGGTTACTTTCTCTCTATAAAGTGTTCATCCAACCACTCTCTCATTAAAATCACCTCTCTTTCTCTCTTCATGTATGTTTTTAGATAGTCTTCAATTGGTATAAAGAGCCATAGAGTGGTGTGTTTAGTTTTTGTGTTTTACTTTTGATTCGTGGTGTTTTTCTTGCAAAAAAACATAGTGTTTTTTCTTTGTTTTGAAGCTTCTCCTTACACTAAAAGATCATTTACATAGCTAAATTTGATCTAGTATCCTTGAATATAGGTGTATGTGCTAAGAATCATTGAAAAATATCATTTTTGTTCATTAAATAGTGTTCGAAAACTTTATAAAGAACAAAATCTTGATTTAAAATTTTTCGGCTTAAAAACCTTAAAGTGTCCATTTTTCTTGTTCCTATAGGTTTGGTAACTCTAGTTGTACAAGAAATTTTGCAAAACAACCATAAAAAAGGTGTCTTTTTGTGTTTTAAAATTTTGGGTTTCGGTATAGTGGCAACCGAACTACTGAGTTATAGTTTAAACCGAACTACTGGATTTTTGTTTCAACCGAACAACTGGGTTTTTAGTTTAAACCGAACTACTGGTTTATAGTTCGAACCGATCTACTATTGCCCAGTGTCAGCCGATCTACTGATTTTAGTTGAAACCGAACTATTGTTCTTAGCTGAAACCGAACTATTGCACCTAGTTGAAACCGAACTATTGTCCTTACTTGAAACCGAACTACTACTCTTAGTTGAAACCGATCTATTTCTTTGTTGAAACCGATCTACTCAAATTTCAAAATTATACGGTTTATTTCTTTGACTTGTAAAATCCCGTGAACCATTAACTTGCTTTCCCGGTTTTGTCAAGAATTGTAAAATCCCGTGTAGTTTCAAGAATTAAAACACTTAAAAGACAACTCAATTAAACACAATTTCTTTCTACCACCGTTCGATCAAACAAGTAATCTTTTACCATACAAATTTCTCAATGACGACTCTTGCTGACAAAGCAATTCTTTCGGGTGTTGACAATCGTCTACCTATGTTGGAAAAGGATATGTATGATTCTTGGAAAAGTTGAATAGAGATATACATGATGAATAGACAACATGGACGAATGATCCTTGAATCCGTTGAAAATAGTCCACTCATCTGGCCTACAATTGAGGAAAATGGTATGACTAGGCCAAGAAAATACTCTGAATTGACTTCACTGCAATCCATTCAAGCTCATGTATTCAAAGAAACAAATATCATTCTTCAAGGTTTACCTCCAGAGGTCTATGCACTTGTTAGCAATCACCGAATCACCAAAGAACTTTAGGAAAGAATTCAACTTCTCATGCAAGGAACTTCATTGACAAAACAAGAAAGAGAGTGTAAACTATATGATGAATTCAATAAGTTTGCTTACAAGAAGGGGGAAACACTACGTGATTTCTACTTAAGATTTTCACTGCTACTCAATGACATGAACATCTACAATGTAAAACTGGAACAATTTCAAGTGAACACCAAGTTTTTGAATACCCTTCCTCCTGAATGGAGCAAATTTAATTGGACCGATGTTAAACTAGTTCAGAAACACTTGCACACAACTAATATTGATACAGCTTCAAGCTTACTTGGAAAACACAAATTCTATTATGCAAATGAATCGTTTAATGCATGAATCAACTCAGAACCACTTGCTTTGGTTGCAAAACCTATTAGATGACCTAGTCCTCCTTATCAAACTCATCCCAAAACTCTCATTCAACCATAAGTTTCCACTAATCAATCTCCATCAATATGATCACCTATCAGTCTCAATAAAACTCAAAAACAATTCAATCAGTCTACACCTCATGCAATCACTTATCCATCCAATGATTATCAATCATCAGTTAACCATAATGTTTATTCTCCACCATCATCCATCCCTCAAATTGAAATAGCTCCCATAGGGATTTAACCAAACATCAACACAAGCAAACCTGAATTAACCCAATTAGATTTAGGTCTACACTGTTCTAGTGTTCAAGCAAGGTGATGATCACATTGAATGCAATCAACATATGATGTCATTTCCTATCAGTTAGTCCGTCACTCTCACTATCCTACCCACAAACAACCAGCTGAGGAATTCGAAGGAACCCTAGGCAACAAGCTAACATTAATGAATGGCAAAGATGACTTTACAATCAGTACAAGGAGGCAGATTTCTTTTCAATGGATGACAAGTAGGAACCTACACTCTAAGAGAGCAAGGGAAAGCAATTCTGGTAAAACAAAAGGACTGTTAATTTGTTTACAACCTGCAAAGGAAGGACACATGACCCAACGTGCACTAAACCTAAAAGGAAACAGGATGATTCATGGTTTAAGGATAAAGTGTTGTTGGTACAAGCTCAAGCAAATGGTCAAATTCTACATGAGGAGGAACTAGCATTTTTGGCAGATCCAGGAACTACAGAAGGTCAAGCCACACAGACTGTCATTACTCATAATGCTGCTTATCAAGCCAATGATTTGGATGCATATGACTCTGATTGTGATGAACTCAACACTGCCAAATTTGCTCTCATGGCGAATTTATCTCATTATGGTTCAGATGCTCTCGCTGAGGTACACAATCCTGATAATGTGAATAATCATATGATTAATCAAGGTGTGCAGGTGATGCCGTCTTCTGAACAGTCAAATGTTGTGAACCATTTAGAGACTGAAATAACTAGTGATAGCAATATCATTCCTTATTCTCAGTATGTGACAGAATCACAACAGGCAGCTGTTTAGAATTCTAACTCATCTGCACAACAAGATGCACTGATATTATCTGTGATTGAACAACTAAAATCCCAAGTCATTAATTGCACCAAGATAAATCTGTACAATAAAAGTGTCAATGATACTTTAACTGCTGAGCTTGAAAGATATAAAGAACAAGTTAAAGTTTTGAAAGAAGGACAAAATGTTGATTTAAAGAGTAAAGATAATATTTCAGATTCATGTGAATAGTCTGTCGAGATTGATCGTCTTAAACAAACTCTTTCTGAACATCTAAAAGAAAAGGAATATTTAATGCAAACAGCTACTCTTCTCAAAAATGATTTTAAGAAAGAAGAATCTAGAAATATTGATAGAGAAATTGCTTTAGAAAAGAAGATCAAACAGATAGATAATATTGTTTATAAAAGAGATCAATCAGCACAAACTGTTCATATGTTGACGAAACCACAGTTTTTCTATGATCATACCACTAAACAAGCTCTAGGTTTTCAAAATCCTTTCTATGTGAAGAAAGCTCAGCAGTTGGAACCAAAGCTTTATGATGGTAATGTCATTAAGAACACTAGTGCTATTGTGATTCTTGACTCCGAAAAGACCCTAATGCTTGCTGAAGATAGTCGTTTAAAAACGCTTTTAAAACAACATGATCCAATGGTTTTAGAAAAGAAAGTTATTACCACACCAATTGATTATGCTGTTCTCAACCAACTTTCTCAAGATTTTGAAAAACGATTTGTTCCACAAACTGAATTATCTGCTGAACAAGCCTTTTGGTCTCAGAATTCTATGAATTCTTCAGATCCTAATCCTTCTTGTAGACCCACCAAAGTTGAGGGTCCAAAAGAACTTCCTAAAGTTAGCATGGTAAATACGAGTTTGAAGAAACTTAAACACCACCTTGCTGGTTTTGACGTGGTTGTCAAAGAAAGAACCACTGCCACAACCATCACTGAGGGCTCATGGGGGTTTGAACATACAAAAGCTTGTTTTAGGGATGAAATAATTCAATTTGTAAAAGCACTGAAGGACTTATTCAATACATTCGATCAATATTTAATTGATGAACTTTCTAAAGTCCAAAATGTCTTTCATCAAATGGAACAGGCTGTGGAACAACATCATTTAGAGTAAAAAATGTTTAAAGTCAAAATGAATCAAGTTTTAAATGAAAACGAACGACTCTTGGAACAAGTCATCAACAAAGATATAGTGAACATAATTTTGAATTCTACTGTGGATAATGCTTCTGTGAATGTGCATGAATGTAAAAGATGTCTCAAACTTGAGAGTGAGCTTCTCAACAAAAAGGAT
This sequence comes from Tanacetum coccineum, assembly GCA_026074375.1. Taxonomy (NCBI): domain Eukaryota; kingdom Viridiplantae; phylum Streptophyta; class Magnoliopsida; order Asterales; family Asteraceae; genus Tanacetum; species Tanacetum coccineum. The sequence continues at coordinate 13,438 of BQNB010171906.1, forward strand.
TTCATTGAAAAAGAGACTTACGGTAATTTGTTTAGAAGTTTTACCATTCTTGAAAAATATTGCATTTCTTTAGAATT
>BQNB010171907.1:0-13514 GCA_026074375.1 Tanacetum coccineum
AACTGGATCTAGTGAAGCAGACCAAACAGATCTAGAGTCCGGGATAGCTCTCCATATAGTAATCTATACATCTAGAATCATAGTTACGTAAATATTATCCTTCTAATTTTGTGTCTAGGATACGCTTCGGGCTTAACTAGTTAATTGGATATTGCCAATGGTTTATTGATCGTGTTAACTAGCAGGTGACCTAGATAATTTAACAAGTAACGTTCTGATTCTATTAGATAGTTGGACAAGTGGACTACTAGTGTATAGATTGCCATTAAGCGGTAAGTTGGTAAAGTCTCTATGAGTTAAGGTTTAACAAGATCACCATTGCTTTAATCCCTAAGATAGATTATAATCAGCAAATAAGGATGCTTTATGCGGATGCTTTAATTGTGACAGAATTAATGTGTCTAGGTCTTAGGATGATGTAACGCCTAAGTCTTAAGAATGATATGTCACCTCAAGAGAAGAAATCATTGCGCTTAATAAACAAACTAAATTTCTAATCGGATTAATAATGGTTAATACAATTTTCTTATATTTGGCTCGACCACTCTTTTATCTTTAGTTTATTTGCTTGCGTGGGTTATAGTGCCTTGAATTGATTGTAGTTACCAACCAAACCGTGCCAGTCTCTCCAACTGAAAACCCCCTTTTCTCGTTAGAATTAGGATTTAGACTGACATAGGTTTAGAATAGAATAGAATTAACATAGATTAGATAACCAAGATATTAATTAAATTGATAGATTTAACCTCGCTTCAAGTGTTCGACACCCCACTTACCACGAAACTACTACCGATCGGGTACACTGCCCGTTAAAGTGTTGTTTTTGGTTTAGTCGGCAAAAAATAAATTTAAAACTTGAATCAATAAAATATACACCACACAACGATACATCAAGATGTGACACTTATTTTGTTACACTTTAAGCCAATATTAAATTTTATGGATTGGTCTAAGTTTTCTTATGGGTGTAATACATTTGACCATCATGTTTGGTTCAAAACAAAGAATCTCAATCTTGTCATAATTTGTGGACAATTTAATCAAGAGTATTCTAGAGTATGTTTTAGAAAGAAACATTACATGACTGCTAACTTGTTTATAAGTTTTGAACAATGAGTTTTGTAGTGTTTTTTCTTTCATAATGATTTAATTAGTAAAGGGCATTATTTGACATGTTTGTAATATATTTTAACATGTCTTGTGACTACTTGATTGTTAAAACTAGTTGTCATACCTAAAGGAAGGCTGCTGGTTAAAACAGTTAAGTGAATGAACGATCATACTTATGACCACCTAATTGTCGAAGTTAGTGTTGGCCCAAAGGAAAGCACTTAATCAAAACAATTATGTGAATTAAAGTCATATTAAGTTACATGTTCGTGTTTTACTGCTATCTCACATGTATGATAATATATGTTTTAATTCTAAAGCAGTGATAACTATAGTTGCATCTAAATTTGTATGTAATTATGCTATAGTCTATCTTTATTTTGAGTTTGTGACATTAGTTTGGTCACATTATAACTCATAAATAAATAAAACTAATTTGAACATTTATGTTCGAAGGAAAGAAACAGTTTTTCTTGATTAGAATTAACAAGAGTGTATTCTTTCATAATGTTTAATTGAATAGGGTATACATGTTTTATTATTTTGTTTACATGTGTTATGACTACTTAATTGTTAAGGTTGGTTGTAAGGCCCAAAGGATGCAATTAATCAAAACACTTAAGTGAATGAAAGTTGTAACAATTTACGTTTTGATGAGTTTAGGTTTATGTGTTAAGCCCAAAGGATGACCATAATCTTAATCATTAAGCGGTATTTGCAAATTAAATACTTAGTTAACTAATATTTCTGCCCAAAGGTGATTATTTGTTAATTAAGTTTGCATAATTTAATAAAGAAGTTATTAGTGTTTTGTTAATGAAACCAACGAGAAGTTAACAATTTTCATCAAACTTCTTATGTGAATATAATTTTATGGTGTGGTTAGATTCCGATAACTAACATTTGCCCTATGGTCAGTTATACTTTTATGTTAATAATTTGATATATGCAAATTAAATAATTAGTTAGCAAATACTTCTGCCCAAAGGTGATGTATTTTTGTTGATTGATTTTGCATAATTAAACGTAGAAGTTATAAATAGGTTATTAATGGAACTAACGAGAAGTTAACAATTTCATCAAACTTCTTTTGTGAATTTTATGGTGTGGTTAGATTTCAATAACTAACATTTGCTTTATGGTTAGTTATACTTTTATGTTAATAAATTGATATAGTTCTCATTTTGAATAGTCCCTTATGTACATATGTACAAGTCATTTGCTTAGATAGCCACTTTAAGTTTTATTTTGATCACGAGGATGCTTTGAATTTTTTTAGCCATGTTCGTGATCAAGGTACTTGGGGTAGAATTGTTGGGTTCATAAATACCATGCATGAGAAAGGGATTGTTTCTCACTCTTCCTTACAAAGACGTGTCAACAACGGTATTTCAACAAAAATTTAGACTCAAACTTAGGTTGGGAATTCTTCTCTGCAGCATCAGTTCCCGTGCCTTTTCCGCCTCGCCTTGAACAAAGATTGCATGATTCGTGACTGTTGGAACAATGGATAGGCTTTGACATGGTCTTGTCCGATTACTATTGGTACGAATGCTAACTATCTTCTTGCCCTTCAAAATATACTTGGCTCTTGCTCGTTAACTGATTCTGAAGACACATAGATTTCGTCAATTAGAAATTCAATCTTCACAGTTAAAGACTCTCGAGAACATATTGATCATTGCATCCTCCCTAACAGTGACTATGAAACAAGATGGAATCGATTCCTCCCTAAGAATGTCTATCTTGGGACATGGCAGAGGGCGGAGAGCTCTTCGACCGTTCCATCCCGGTGGAATCTTAGTCGGAAAGGGATTGATTTAGTCTCGCTTGCTTGCCCGATTTGTGATTCTGGTATTGAAAATATTAACCACACTTTGTGGTTTTGTTCTCTTGCTACTTCAGTCTGGCATCGGGTCTTTGTGTGGTTAGATTTGCATACTCCTAGTCCTTTTAACCTTCAGGATTTATACAATTGGATAGACGATATGCACATAGTGTCTTCTCGGAAATCTATTTTAGATGTTATTTGTGGAGTCGTCCTATGGTCTTTGTGGAATTTCCATAACGAGACGATCTTTGGTGATTCTCCGCCTAGACGCGATATTTTATTTGATAAGATTGTTGAATGTTCTTATAGGTGGTATTCTTCTAGGAACAATTCGTCTTCCATTTCTTGGAATAATTGGCTTCAAAACCCCTTTAATGTTTCCTCTTTGTATCGTTTTTCTCAGCTTCTTGCTTGTTTTTTTATATTCTGTGCAAGAAAAAAAGTTTCTTCTAACCATTAAAGGATAAAAACAAGATTATAAAAGAAGGGGCCGATATAATGTATACGATCATCTCTCATACTTTACGGTCAGATAAAAATTAACGATCAAGAAGGAGGAATGGAATTTAAGAAAGATCATATTGCATTATGAAATGAGTTTAATTTATATAACTCAATACTGACACCGTGAATGTACACTTTCAAATAATGTTTTCATAATTAGGTCTACAATTTATGGTGTTTGAAGCTTTCTTTTATGTTCATTGACAATTAAATAAAAAGGTAATCTCTTATATATTTCATTATGATAATTTTTCCTTATTAAGTTGTTGACGTTTCTACATCGACTGTACTATTATAAGTTAAAAGGATAAAATTTGTAATAAACATTTGATTTTCAATGTCATTAAAGATACGATCTATAAAATCTTTTTAGCGTACATTATCGTCACCAAACTTATTTAATTGTTTAATAACGAGAAAACTTTAGTAAGATAATCAAAGTTTCTCTATATGTGTAGACTAATTAAGTAAAGACACATCTTATGATTTTAAAATATTTCTATAAAGAAACAATGTTTTAGAAAATGTTTATGTTCAAAAGTTTGTTGAAGAGATTTTTCACAAATGTTAAAATCATGTGTTGAATAGGAAGAATTTTAATGACTTGTTGTTTAGAAGGTTATGAATCATTTGTGAGAATGAGTTCTATGTTGAAACCAAAATAACTTTATTGTAATAGGAGTTCTGTTTTCATAATTTCATTCTATAATACCTTATTTGTTAGGCACACTTTATTTATTTGTTTAATTTTAAGTGTTTTGGAATTTTAAAAGATTCATTCCATTCTCTTATTATTTGTTTGTGGTCATTAGTTTAAAACAATTCATGTAATGGCTCTATAGCTACATTATTCTTTTACCTTCATAGTTATGATATGATAAAATGGTAACATTGTAAAACTGAAGAAATATTACTGTATACTTTTAAAATTTGTGACATTCTTTGAGAAGCTTTTTCATTATTGTTTTAATTTCAATTATTTTAACAAGTAAAAAACTCTCTTATAAAGATGTGTACATTTTCATGAATGACATTAAAAATAATAACTTCTTATATTTTGTCTTGTTAATATTAATGATTATAGAGTGTACTTGATGAGAATCTTTTATGTATTAAGACCGAGTTTTATAAAAGATAAATAAACCATTAAAATAAAATATTGGGTCAATTATGGGGTGAATGTGTATTATCATAAGCACGTTTTATTAATTGCCCAATCAATATGTCTTATGCGAGAAAAATAGAGTTGTAAAATCACTTATATAAGCCTTAACCAACTCAATTAAATGGTATCACATAAAGACGATTGTACCTTTATGAACATGATACAATGTATGGACTGTGATTTAGTATCAAACATTGCCTATGAACAAAGACATTTAAAGAAACCCCTAATAATGTGTCGCAAATTGAATATTTGTCTTTTGTTATTATATCGCCTTTCAAGTTTTAAGTAATGGAAAATCAGTGGGAAGTATGTGTTTAGGATATTAATAAAATGATTCTACTTTCAAGGTACATACAAATGTATTTAAAAACTTGAAATAGTCATTTCATCTCATGACGATAAATCACTGATATGTGTTGAATCACATATCATTTTACCTTACTAAAATAAGCTTAATAGACCAAAAATACATGAAAAATGCATTGTATATGTGTGTTTTGTGATTTATGTCTTGCAGGTAACGGATATTACACAAAAGGACACAAATGAAGAAAAAAGGACAAAATACGAGCACAAGATTGAAAGAGTACCAAAAATCAAAGCCGAAGGCATATTTATATTTAATGGGCCAACCCGTACCCATTTTTATGGGCCGGGTCAGCCCATTAGTTTATAAACCTAAACCTAAAAAGCCCTTATAGTCCAAATCCAATCCTTTATCTAAAATCCAGGCCCAAAACCATAAACCAAGCCCAACCCCATCCCTGAGCCCAAGTCAAAAACGGTATAAACACACAGGTCAAACACCCTAGTCAAAGTTACTGTAGCACCTTCTTTTTTCTCTCCCTTTTCACCTCACACACCCATTAACGAGCAGGGTAAATCCAAGCTACACACACGCTCTCCCATCCTTCTAGAAGTATAATTCTAACACCACTGACATCCTCATTAGCCACGCTGGCAATCCCACATCACCCCATTAGTCAATTAAACGTGGACACGATCTAACGGCTCAAATGTTGATGATTTGGAGGCGGTTATTGATTGAGGGCCATGATTAGAGATTGGGGAGCGTCCTGAAGGCTAGAAGGTTCCTCTCACCCCTATAAATAAAGGGCTTGATCACACAATTAGAGTATGTTGGATTTTAGCTTAAGATTGTAGTATTTAGTAGCTTTTCAGTAGCTTATAGGTTTAATTTCATGTAATTTACTTTCCAAAGCATTGTAATCCTTCAATTTTCAATAAAAGTCAGCCTTCATTTAAATTCATGCTTTAATTCAAGTTTATTTCTTAATGCAATGTTGTTTAATTTGATCATAATCTCCTTATAAGCTCTTTAATACTACATAAGCTTGCTTCTACTCAGTTAAGCCTTAAAAAGCTTAACTGAGTTTAGATATTCACTTTAATTCTCCTTAAAAATACCTCAGCTTAATATTTAGATGATAAGCCAGATTGGGAAGGGCTTATGGACAATACTAGCTTATGAAAACAAGCTAGAGCTTGTAGATTTAAGCTCTAAATGAGCAGTTAAGTCCCTGTTTAGCTGGGACAAAGGTACTCTTTCATTTACCATTTATAGCTCATTTTTATAACTCTGCTTGTTTTGCTGCTTATCCTATGCTTATAGCTTGCTTATTTATGTTTAGTTGTGCTTGTTGTTATAAGTTTTAGCTTATTTCAAACTTTTATGGTTGAAAAATAATGAACCAGTTTTTAAAGGAGTGTTTGGATCTAGGATCAAAATGGGTTAAAATGGTATGCAATTCTCTTTTGGTCATAAATCCAGTTTAGATTAGGCTTAATTTAGTCGTATTAATAGTTTTTATAAGTTTTAAGAGAGTTTTGTTAAGATTAAAGGATAACTTTAGCATAATACCAAGTCTGCTAGATCATTTGATGTTCAAACTGCTTATTGGCTCAATTTGTTTAAAGTGCATTTGAGGCATGGTTTCTGTGATCAATATGGTTTTAATAGGCATCCATTTGAATCTGTTTTGAGTCATAAAACTTTGGGATATCCTTTCAAGCAATTTAGATCTTAAACAAGTTAGTAGAGTTAGGATTTTTGAGGTTTAGTCTTGCATATCATTAATAATCCTAGTCTAGCTTAATTTAGGTTAAAATCAGCTTATTTGCTTATAATGTAAGTTTGTTTCTAGTTTTTTTTTTAGTTTACCATAAGAGTTTTGAGTCCAAAAATCTTAAGCTGCATAGTGTCATTCTATCTTAAAAAAACCAAAAAAAAATAAGTTTTAGTCTTCCATTTTCATTTTCCTTGTCTAGCTTATTTATAGGGCTTATTTGCTTATGTCCAGCTTAATTGTGTCCTTTAGATATAGGTGTTCATCTGTTTTTGGAATTTAGATGTTCATTCAGCTTATTGAGTCTTAGAAGTAGGTTTTGAATCTTTCATTTTTATCCAAAAAGCCAAAAATATTAGCTTAAGTTTAATCTTTTAGCTAAATCACCTAAGTTTAGCTTATTTGTGTATTGCTAGTGTAATTCTCAAATTGTTTTTGGATTTTAGCTTTTCCTTTTAGCTTAATTAGTCTTAAATTTAGTTTGAAGATCTGTTTAAGTCACCTAAGTCTTATTGATAAGTCTGCTGTCTTAATGCTTTTTGAGTGCTTTTTAGCTTAATCTGTTAGCTCATTTCTAGTCTTAATAGCTTATTGGTTCTAGTTCTAGGTTTGTTTTAGCTTATTAGAGGACCTTGTTGCTTCTTGAGCTAAAAAGCTCAAGCTGTTTTGACTCTAATTAGCTTAGCAGTTTTAAGCTTTAATTTGCCACTATTGGTAGCTTTTTTTAGCTTATTTTCAAGTTTTAGAAAAAGTTGTTTTATTAAAAGTGCTTATTTTAGCTTATAGATTAGCTTTTTCAAAAGAAAATTTTAAAAAAATAATAATTTTCAAAAAGGGTGGCCATAGGTTTCGAACCTGTGACCTCCCCCTTGTATAGCATACGTTTTAACACACACACTCATCACCATCTGCCTTGGGGTCTTTTTCATTCATTTCTTTGCACCATTAAATTGTTATAAACATTTCTAGTTTTTAGCTTATAGTGCTTAATTGCTTTTTAACAGCTTATTCGGTTTAGCTTATTTTCTCGTTTTATTTTTCTTAAGTTCTAGATAGTCAAAAGTTTTTTTTCCTAATTTTTCCAGATTTTTAAAAATTAGTTTTCTATTTTTAATATTTTATTTAGATTAAATATGTTTTTAATTCATAATAAATAAAATAAAAATCAAAAAAATATAATTCTTTTTTTCTAAAATTATCTTCAATCATTTAGGATTTATAAAAAATAAAAAAACATTTTTAGGGTTAAATTTTGATAATTTAGGTTTTAAGTCGCGTTTTTGGATTCCCGTTAACGTTTTTAGTTTAAATCCTTAATTGCCTTATTTGTTTGCTTGCCTTTATTTGCTTTTACGTTTCACTATTAGAAATAGAATCTAAAACAAAAATATTCGATATTCAAGCATCAAACCAAACACTTTTGTAGAATTCAAATTCACCTCTTGTCGGGATACGACATCCGGGAGATAAAATATTGTTTGTCCTCAAGCAATTTTATTATCAATCGGGATACTCTCTATACTATAATTAATTTGGTATTTTAGGTATATATTATATATCCTATTATCATCAACCCTATATTTATTTTAGGGCACTGACAGTTAAGGTTTCGAGGTCATGAGCTTAGTGCAATAATACATGTTTTGGACTACTGAATTTGTTTCAGAGTCTACCATTACTTAAATATTGTGGTCCACTCTCTTACTGATAAACCTATGAATTCACTCAACCATTGTGTTGACTTTTAGCATGTTTAATTTCAGGCCCTAAGGTGTGATTTCTGAAGGGGAGCTGCGGGGATATCATGAATATGTATTTTGTGTTTTCTTTAAATTCGATGCACTCTTTAACTTTTAAAAACCTATGTCGTCTTTTAAAACCGTGAAACTTTTGTGTAACAAATGTATGTTGAAGCTTTATGACGCTTTTAAGTATGTGGGACCTAATGTGAAAACTCTGATATTTTATAATGCATCGAATGAACTTAATTAAAACGTCTCTTTGAGGTCGTTTCTTATATCTTGTTTGTTGTACTATGACGTGGCACCTCATTGTTACCATTCCGCTGCTACCTGATTTTGGGGGTGTTACACTTAAGACCATAAATGGATCTTTGAAGCTTGCATACTTTCCTGGGATGTTTAGGATCAATAAAGCCTTCAGGTTGCACCATATAGATGTCTTCATCAAGATAACCATTTAAGAAGGCAGTTTTGACATCCATTTGCCATATCTCATAGTCATAGAACGCCGCTATAGCTATGAGAATCCTAATAGCTCTAATGTCAGCAACGGGTGAGAACGTTTCTTCATAATCAACCCCGTAGGTTTGAGTAAATCCCTTTGCTACAAGACGAGCTTTGTAGGTGTGTACATTGCCATCAATGTCAGTCTTTTTCTTAAAAAGCCATTTGCTTCCAACAGTCTTACCATTAGGAGGAAGATCAACCAAGTGCCAGACTTGATTATCTTTCATGGATTACATCTTCGCATTCATAGCATCAAGCCACTTATTAGATTCTGGATCTAACATTGCAGCTTTATAGTTAGCGGGTTCATTAAGATCCCCTAAATATGCTCCTCAACTTCTACATTTAGACATAAGCGGTTAGGAGCTTGATGTGGCCTTTCGAACCTACGAACAGGAGCTTCTTCCTCTTGAGGTGGTTCAAAACCTTCAACCTCCATAGAAATTTCGCTAGTAATTTCTAAAGGTGATGTATCTTCATCTTGAATTTCTGTAAGTTCTCCCACCCTCCCACTGACTTCTTGAGACAAAAGATTTTTCTCAAAGAATTCAGCATACCTCGCAACAACTATTTTGTTTTCTGGTGGGAAGTTGAAATAGTAACCCATCATTTCCTTTGGGTATCCAATAAAGATACACTTAACAAATCTTTATTGAAGTTTGTCAGGCGTATCTCTCTTTACAAGAGCCTTACAACCCCAGACCTTTAAGTAAGACAAATTAGGAACTTTTCTAAACCATAGTTCATATGGTGTCTTATCAACCTTATTGGTTGGAACCATATTAAAAATGCGTGCAACAAACTCAAGAGCATAATCCCAAAAGGATAATGGCAAAGTTGTAAGATTCATCATTGATTAAACCATGTCTAAAAAAGTACAATTTCTCCTTTCAGACACCCCATTGTGTTGTGGATTATAAGGTGGAGTAAGCTGCTGGACAATTCCACAAGCTTTTAGATAATCTTTAAACTTTTGGCTTATGTATTCGCCTCCTCGATCTGATCAAAGTGCCTTTATAGTCTTTCCGAGTTAATTTTCTACTTCATTCTTAAACACCTTGAATGTTTCAAAACCTCATGTTTATGTTGAAGTAAATTCATCCGTAAAGGTAATGAAGTAGCTAAAATTTATAAATAGAATTAACATTTAGCACAAGATTAAGAACACCAGTTTCATAAATACCATCACTCGAAATAACATTTAAAATAAACAACATTGTTCTTTGAAACTAAAATTCTAAAATCCGTAAAAAACTGGACAAATCCATTTTCAACCAAACGAGAAACTAAAACAACACCTCTAGTTATAGAAGGTGCATAATGACAATTGTCTAAACAAATAACAAGGCCATTAGACAAAACCAAGTCAAAACTTCCAATAGCTTCTACTTGTTTCAGCTTTCTTACTCCTTCAAGACCATGTTTTGTGATACAAATATAAGTACCACAACTAGTGTCATACACCCAGGATTTAGTAGGAAAAGAAGATAATTCTATTATTAAGACATCTGAAGAACTGGCAGTGCCAACTTGCTTCTTCTTCTTAATCAACTCAGCAAGGTAAGCAGGACAATTACCCATACAATGACCATCTCTTTGCAGTGGTGGCGGGTGTCATCCTTAGCTGGGTTCTCTTTAGCAGAAGGTTTAAGGTTTTTAGGCTTAGGGATATAAACTTGTTAATCCTTTCCCTTGCCATTAACTTTACCCTTGCCTTTAGCTTTAAGCGATTTCTTATTGGCCTTCTGGATTCTACCACTTTGAATTGCCATTACTTGTGGTGTAGCAGCCTTTTTAAAGTAAACCCCTCTCATACTTAATAAGCAGAGCATGTAGTATTATGCGTATTGTGGTTTCTCACAAATCCAGCAAAATCACTAGTGAGGCCATTCAAGATCAAGCCAACACTAAGATCCTGTGGGAGCACATAACCAAGACGTTCCAATTGCTCAACATATCCCTGCATCTTAAGTACATATTGACCAACTGGTTTACCCTCCTCTTGTTTGCAAGCATGGAAAGTTTGGATTAAGTCAAACCTCTCCACTCCAGCTTGTTTCTCAAACATAGATTTAAGCTCCTGAAGTATCTCATAAGGTGAAGAATTTTCAAATTATCTATGAAGCTCAGGAGTCATACTTCCAAGCATGAGACAAGCCACCTCATTATAAGCATGATATACTGCATTTCATTCTGCCAGCACATTTGTTGCAGAATCAACTGCAGGAGCAGGGGGAATAGGCTGTTCAATGACAAACAGTTTCTTTTCAACTCTCAAGACCATCTTAGGTGAACGAAACCAATCATTGAAAATTAAACCAGAAAGATTTTCTATTTCAAACATCGACCTGAAAGCCGAATGGTTTATGTTTTAGACAGGTAGTGTCATTTACAAAACATAGTAAAGTTCTAGAATTAGTATTTTCGATAATATTCCTTGAAGAAAATTAACTACCCATGTTTAAATAAATAAAAAATTAATTTTCTAAGGCCTAAGATCCAACTTGACATACCACCATCATATCAGTTGATCTGCTAGCAATGGTGTATTCAAAAGGTAATTGACGATCAATAATTGCCACAGGTGCAATTCCTAGAACATATGGGACTTACTTTATTACATTAATATACTAGTAAGCACGTTTCATCTCATCTTTTGCCTTAAGTATAAGGTCTCACCCACTTATCTTGATTAAGTCATCAAATCAAGAACTGTGATTATTTAACACTAACGTCTCACGAAAAAGTGTATAATCACATTGGGATTGCAATCTACATATGTCTCACGTATAGTAAAAGGCAACTGCAAGTGTTCTTACAAATTACATGGCAACAACTTATTTAAAAGGGTATATTATTTGACGTGTCAAATATGTACGAAGAAGCATACATACATCTTCGTATCGTAATTTTAATAAAAACTTTATTCAATTAAGTTACTTATTACGGTATCACATATTTTCTATACATCTAATGTATAAATAGTGTTACCTTTTAAAATTAACGATTCAACGTGTTTCTAAATATAAAAGATTAAAGAATGGTCAAATAATGACACTATAGTGACATGTCATGGTTCACGGTAACTCCAATCGAAAGCACAAAGAAGCGGAGAAACAGGTTAACGCGAAGCTTATTAAAAACCTGAAATCATTAGGACAACCACCTTAAACCTTCTCTTATAGTTTGTTTCTAGATGGATGAGTCGTACTTCCCCATAGTCCAAAGCGTCAATTTAACCATTCATAAAAAAACTTTTAATTTGGAAAAACACATTATGAACAATAAAATTGACCATAATAAATCTGATTTCATAATAATTAATCTTGTTTATATTTATTTATCAAAAAAACCCTTTTATTTTCTCACAAGTCCAACTTAAAATAAAACAATATAAACAAAAACTAATACATATAACACTTATTTCAATTAAACCACTTAACAATTAAGTCATGCAAATATCAAACTAAGATCCAATTATCTAATAATGTATATATTCATATATGGCTCCTTCATCTAATGACTCCGGCCACATCCATCGACATAATCGATTGCGTAAGCCATATACAAGTATATACCACATATCACATATGAATATAGGGTTAATTGCTTAAAAATGTACTATACTTGCCACTTTTTGTCATTGTATGTAGACAACTATTTTTTTTGTCATTGTGTCGTTCAACTTTTATATTCGTGTTATTATGTGTATTTTATGACCATTTTACCCTCACTTTCTTCAAAATTTGAAGGGTAAAATAGTCATTTTACATGCAGAAATAGTCACAGAATACACACAATAGCACGAATTCAAAAGTTGAACGACACAATGACAAAAAAAATAGTTGTGTACATACAATGACAAAAAGTGGCAAGTATAATACATTTTTAGGCAATTAACCCATGAATATATGGTTCTTATGTTGAACACGGTGGCTTGGATAGTTCTTGTAGTGGATCTCGATATCCGACGAGGCTTACTTAGCCACATTATTACAATACTTTTGGGGTCGTAGATGGAACCTCACGGTAACTAACATCTTGTTGGGTTTTTAAAACTTTTAACCATAAATCACGAGTACGCAGCGGAAAGTAAACACGTATAGAATAACATAGTTAACAAGAATGAGGTGTATACCTTTTTGCACGAAATGATACACCGATTTAATGGGTAACCGTTAACACTGTCTTTAATATACGCGTATGTATAACACCAAGCGTAACCACGAGAATCAAAGTATGATCCCTCTAAGTTGACATACACGAAACGTTCAAGCAAACAACTAGGTATGCTAGTACTAGCAGTGTATTAACCAAATGATAACCTTCGTTTTTGAATCTATCAACACACGAAAAGAACAAGGTTGTGGTGTTCGATCGCAACCAAAAACCCTAAGAGGGTGTTAGTTCGATCGTCCCACAAGGGATGAAGAAAAACCGAAAACCACAAAAGGTTTTTATGGTTCAGTCGAGCAAAGGAAGCACTGCAGAATACAAGTAATCTTTACTATATGCAAGAACTAGAGAGAGAGAAAGTGGGTTGGATAAGCACTTAGAGAGAGAAA
>BQNB010171908.1:0-13514 GCA_026074375.1 Tanacetum coccineum
GCTAAGATCTTGTGCTATTTTTATTTCGATTGGGTTTTAATATTCGCAATAGTTAAAGATTTCTTGAAAAGTTTTATAAGTATGAAAAAAATAAGACAAGAATATGCTATAAGAGCTCCAGGTACCATAACGCCGTGGGTGATGACGTTAACGCCGTTGCCGGCGTTATGGTACCGTCCGGCAAAAAACCTCGACGGCGTTGGTGGTGGAGTTACCACCCCAACGCCTCGTTGAGGCTCACTTTTTAAAAAAAAAATATAACGGCTATATTAGCCTTATTTAAAAAAAATTATTCAAAAAATGCCGGTAACGGCTAGTTTTTTTTTAAAAACAAATTTTAAAAAAAAAGTGGCTAACGGCTAGTTGAATTAAAAAAAAATTCAAACTATTTTTACCCACTATATATATCTCATTTCATCCTCAATATTCATCATCAACCTACACATTCAATCTTCATCTTCATTTTTCAAAAAAAAAATGGCCGACTTTCCCAATCAAGGTTCGTTTTGGGTTCCGACTCTACCTCGAATTCTGCATTCCCCGGCTTTTCTAGCCAAACTCCGATGACCCCCGAGCAATTTGCTTTTCTTCAAACTCAACAAGAAGCTTTTATTGCATTTCAACAAACTTACCAAAACATTTCAACAAACCCACCACAACAACAAAGTCAATCTTCAAACTCATTTCCACAACAAACCGACTCTCAACCCAAAAAATCCCGAGTTAAACACGTGGCCAAAAGATCAAAAGGAAAAGAGGCCGAACCGACGGGTGAAGTTACTTTACGTTGGTCCTCGGACGAGGAAGCGTTACTTGCCGAGTGTTTCGTTGCGGTATCCGAGGATCGTAACGTCAGGCGGTCACAAGCGAAGGACACGTTTTGGGTTCGGGTTATGCACGAATTTAATCGGAAAAATTTTCAAAAACGTACCAAGGATATGTTTAATGAATGAAAATTTCCAAAAATTTCCAAAAATTTAACGAATTTGTCGGACGACGACGCCTATTGGATCGAACGGAAAAAAGCTCAAATCAAAGCCAAGCTACGCGCCGAAATGCCGATGGAACCGAACAACGAAGACGACTCCGACGAGTAGTTTTTTTTAATAAAATTCGAATGTTTAATTTTTAAGTTTGTGTAATTTTTTTTATTTTTTTAATTTCGGTTGTAATTTTTTTTTAGGAATTGTAATTTTAATTTTTAATGAATGAAAATGAATTTATTTAGTTTTAAAAGTGATGAAAAAAGAAAAAATAGTGGATCCCAAAAAGTAGTGTTATTGAGTTATGGTTACCTGGGTTTTTTGGATGTGAATGTGAATGTGAAAAAGCTGACGTGGCACCCCATAACTTGGTGTTACCAAGTTATGGTACCTGGAGCTCTTAAACAAATCTCGACCTTTGAGTCGGCCAGTCACTATCGGCCGACCACGTCCCTCCTACGGAGACCAATCTCGCTAGCGATGTGTGGGCCCTTGTTGGTCGATGGTGAAGTTTAGACTTCCCCTCTGTGTTAACGATTAGAGAGCTGATGTCGTAGGTGGATGATACTCGTCTTTACACTTTGGCGAAGAAAGTGTTGCATGCGGTTGTTGGAACAACGGCTTGGAGTATCTGGAATTTCAGAAATCAGAATGTTTTCCAAGAGAAGAAACCGAAGAAGGAATTACTTTTTGATTCGATTAGTTTTTTTGGTTATCTAATAGAAATAACAAGCTTAGGATTAACTGGATAGGTTTCCTTCAA
Organism: Tanacetum coccineum; assembly: GCA_026074375.1. Lineage (NCBI taxonomy): Eukaryota > Viridiplantae > Streptophyta > Magnoliopsida > Asterales > Asteraceae > Tanacetum > Tanacetum coccineum. The sequence continues at coordinate 1,747 of BQNB010171908.1, forward strand.
GATCCTATAATGGCTTGTAATTCTTTGTAATTGCTTGTTGCTAGTTTTTTGTCGTTTGAGTGTTTAATATAGTTTTTTAGTCCTTTGTGGTTAGGGTGATGGCTTTGCCGTAGCTCTTTCCCTTAGGTCTTGTTGCTGGTAAAAAAAAATTATTTTTGTGAAATATGTTTTTGGTTGTGATCGGGGTCGCATTACTACATGCATTTGGTCTTAGAAAAAGAAGCTGATTTTATGCTAAGGTGACGGTCTTCTGTATGGGTCACCTTTACTATGAGTCTTATAAAAATGACAACTCTTCTTTTAGATATTTGTATAATTTGTTTTCATTTATAAAAGTTCTCGTAATACCCTCAATCTGCACTGTTTGATCATCGGGCTATTTTTTATAATAAAACTTTATGTTTCCTCAAACCTCACAGCACCGCTAATCGATACCCGTTCTTTTTTTTTTTTCTCAAAAAAAATTTTAAAATAAAATTTTCCTTTTTTTTCTCGAATAACCCTCGTCGCACGTGTTGGAGTCATCGTCTGTTTTTTTTTATGAATATTTTTTTTAACAGTTTGTTTTTTTTAACCTTTTTTTTTCTCAAAAAGTTTTTAAAATAAAACTTTCCTTTTTTTTCCTCGGAATACCCTCTCGCACTGTTTGAGTCATCGGTCCGTTTTTTTATGAATAAAACTTTAAGTTCCTCAAACCCCGCGCATCCGCTATCGTCTCTTCGTTATTTTTTCTCAAAAAGTTTTTAAAATAAAATTACCTTTTTTTTCTCAAAACCCTCCGCACTGTTTGAGTCATCGGTCTGTTTTGTTTAGTGAATAAAACTTTACGTTTTCCTCAAACTCGGCGCTTTTCCGCTAATCGTAGTCTCCGTTCTTTTTTTTTTCTCAAAAATTTTTAAAATAAATTTCCCTTTTTTTTTTCTCGGAATATCACTCTCCTCGTACGTTCGCACTGTATGAGTCACGTCCTGTTTTTTTTATGAAATATAACTTTAAAGTTTCCTCAAGACCTCGCGCCTCTATGCAAATTGTCCTCCGCAAACGGCGCGCGTTATCCATTTTTTTTTTCTTTCTTTTTTCAAAAAATTCTAAAATAAAAATTTTCTTTTTTTTTTTCCTCGGAATAACCCTCTCAGCAATGCATTAAATTAAATGCCTTTTTGCATTTAGTGTGCATAAATGCACCGGGTTGACCGGGGTGCATTTAATACGCCGGGTCAACCCTACCCGGTCCGATCGGTTTTTTTTTTTTAGAAAAAAAAATTTGTTTTGTTTTTTAAATACTCTCTCGCACTTTTTTGAGTCTTTCACTTCTGTATTTTTTAATGAATAACATTAGAACTAACCACGCTCTTTATGTGCCTTAAGTGCATAAAATGGCAACCAGGGTTGACCCGACCCGGTCCGAAAACATTTTTTAAATTAGTTTTTAAAGTGGTTTTTTTTGCTGTTATTTTAAATATTCACTCGCTACCAACTTTTTGAGTTATCGGTATTGTCGGGTCGACCCACCCGGTCCCTCCGACCCCTACCCGATTGCTTTTTTGATTTACGAAATAGCCCCTCAATATTTTAAGAAATACCCCCTTCGCATCATGTGTTAAATACGAAGAACACTCTGGATTTTAATTTTTTTTATAAAATACCCCTTACCTCGACCCGCGCTTTCCTCCTCCGTCCTCCCCACTAGCGGTCGACCGTTAGTTTTTTTTTTTAGAATGCACCAAAACAGTGCTTGAAATCGACGTTACTTAACGATCGTATAATTTTTTTTTTTTATACAAAAATATACCGTCATAACACTCCAAAAGTCCGAAACCACCGGCCGTCTAACATTACGCAGAAGAGCGCGGGGTGAGCCAAACTTGTGTGGATACAAATATCCAACATTTAATATCACTAAACTTACAATGTTGGATATTAAGACATTGCTGGAGGAAATGTTGCTGTATTGTAATTTAACGTTATCTTCCCCATGAAATTTACCAGGTATCAAACCCTTTACTCAATATTCCAAAAATGTTACTAAGGTTCGATAATGCTCATCCAAAACTCATCAAATTCGACCAGAAAATGACGGTCTATCAAAATAACGATTTTCTAGTGAAGAAAACATACTCTACTATGATAAGTTTTCGTTTAAATGATGTTTATTTTCTTTCAAATGACTGATAACATATATGGCGAAGGCAAAAGTTCAATAAAGATCTCATTTTTAGCATAGATCCAAAGACTTCATCTCCACTCTCCATTTTTATATGATCCAATGGCTATAAAAAATACATATTAAAAAAAACCAATTTTCATCTCATTTTTAAAAATTAAATATCTCACAAACTGTTAATCGTTACGCAAAACGAAACATACCATCGCGACGAGAATTAAATCATCTTTTATAGAGGGGCACTTTTATATACTTTCGACGAACTTTTTTTCAATTTTATTTTTCAGTCATGTCTTGAAAAATCACATGTGATTCGGGAAAATCACATGTGATTTGTATCTCAAATCACATATGATTTATGAAATCACATGTGATTCTGATACAAATCACATATGATTTTTTTCAGACGTGACTAAAAAATAAAATCAGAAAAAAAGTTCGTCAAAATTATATCAAAGCGCCCCTCTATAGAAAGATGATTTAATTCTCGTCGCGATGGTGTATTTTTTATTGTTTAACAATTTACCGTTTGCAAGATATTTTAATTTTAAAAATGAGGTGAAAAAGTGGGTTTTTTTAATGAGATATGATACATCCACAAAATCTTTACAAAAGATTTTCCACAAAATAATGTGGCATACATGGATAGGAAGATTTGAATTCAAAAGAATGAAAGAGAAGTAATTTGGATAATTTTTATTGGTTAAAAGACATTTTGTGAAAGTTTGTTTGTAAAAGCTTTGTGGATGTAGCATTTTCCTTTTTTAATTAATAAAAAATAGGTGGCTATAATCGGTCTATTAGATCTTTAATAAATATTGAGTCTACATTGATCTCATCTATCGCGATATATAAGTTACATTTTGTCCATATCTTTTTAAGTAGATAATGTAAAACATACTAAAAGGAGCAAGTGTGTTAAACGTCACAAAAAAAGTGCTCATACTTCATTGATTAAGGTATTATGCTCCTACTGTACGTTTTTTACCAATACCATGAAATGCGCTAGACGACCCTGATCATGCATCTTTTTGCATATTATACAACAAAAAGAGAGTTATTATACATTCGTTGACTACAACGACTAAATACATATATGCATGGAAATGTTATTGAATGATAAAATTTCCTGTAGGTATTATCTTTTAGTAATCGACTTTTTATAAACTAAAACCCTAATGAATCTTAAGTCCGAAAACCGGGTTTGGACTTACTAACGTATTATCTAATACTCTCCTGTAATCCGAGTAGCGAAATCACGAAAACTCGGATTAGAAAATAAATATAATTATTAAAAAGTAAAACCAAAGATAAAAACAAATCTAAAGATAGTTATTTTGGTAAAAGAGAAAATCAAGACTTTGAAAGGTATTCTGTCGCGTAACTCGAAAAAAATTGATTTTCTTTTCTTTTCGATGACTGTCCAAACTTATAACAGTGCTGCCTTCGACCGCTGGAGGAAGCGACTCCATTATTCTTTTCTTCATAAATTAATTACAAATACACGACTGCTAACGACGTCAGCTACCTTTAAGCGGGTTGAGAGTTATAAGCAAAACAATGAGCGACTATTGTTTTTTGAATACAAGTACTTGTACCAATGCTTGACGATGCTTCTTTGTGGCTACAATTACGATTCTGGTATGCTTTTCTTCGGAATTCAACCATGAATCCATCGCCGCTGACCTCGTTAGTTGACTCTTTACGATTTGGGAGTTATAACTAAAACAGCGTGCTGCAGTTTTTGTTGTTGTTTTTAGTACGAACAAATAGCTGAGATTTGATGGGTGATATTGAGATGGCCGCTACCAAATCCGAAGATGTGACCTAAAGCTCTGATGTTGTTGAATGATATAATTCCCCATAAGTATTATTTTTTATTAATTGAAAAATTTACAAACTAAAATGATGAATCCTAAACTTACAACCCTAATATTAATAAATGCATGTCAAGCATTTGTTTTTTATGAATACATATCTCTAATTATAAAGTGACATCTCGAAACCTTATAGTTATAAAGGATCTTTAAATTTTCACGACCTCTCCCCTAATGATCAAGTTCATATTCAAGAAATGGAAAGCGAGATGTAATTTATATTTCAGACCACAAACGAATTGAAGCCCTCTATAACTAAAAGTTCGAAACAATAAAGTGGGGGTTGGTGGTGATGGGAGTGAGGTTGGGGTGGGTTAGGGGGGGGGGTAGGGTGGGTTGTTTGGTGTGTGATGGGTTAGTTTAAGATTGTTCGTGAGTTAGCGTAGGTTTGTAATGTTGGTTGTTGTAGGTGGTGGGGAATTTCAAAGGGGTAGTTAGGTTTGAGGAACATTGTTGGGGGGGGGGTAGGGTGAGTTTATTGAGTTGTAGTTTTGTGTTTAAAATTATGGATTTGGGTTATTTTATAATTATAAATTATTTTGAAAATCTTTGTGGTATTTGTAGGAGTGGGGGGTTAGATGGGGTGTTTGTTGAATGGTGGGGGGGTGTGGTGAGATTTTTTTATGTGTATGGGGAGAAAGTGGTGAATGGGATTGGTGGTTGGGGGTTTTTTAAGGTATTGTGGTGAAATTTAACAGTTGGTATGTCATTGAAGTATGAGCACACTTTTTTTGTTGTTGAACGAATTCTCAAACAACACACTGGCTTCATGTTGTGGTATGTCAATAAGCTAGAGTTCACTCTGTAGAGGAGCTTAGTGTCTAAGAAATTAATCCTCAAGCACATGCTAGTACAGTATTACCTACCACAACACTTAACTTCCATCTCCCAATGTGTTATGAATGACATGTGGTCAACCTTACTTAGCAATTCCCGGCCCTTTTCTAGTACATTCAGCCCATTGAGGTTACCTTCCCATTTCTTCTGTTGTTAGCATATTTCCCTACTTATCTCTTGTCATTCTTGTTATGTTTCAGGATCTGGCTTACTTGACTTAAGGGTTGTTGATTGATTGTGTATGATTGTGTGTGGTTTGTGAGTTGTGTAAAGTGGTGTGAATAAGTGGGGGGGGTGTTGAGTTTGTTGGGGTTTTGGGAGTTGAAGTTGTGGAGGGGTTATTTATTTAGGATCTATTTTGGGAGGGGTTGTTATAATTGTTTTGGTGAATTTTGGTTAGGAATAGTGCATAGAGGGCGGGTTTTATTTGCTGGAAGTGCATGTTGCCTCTGGTTGGGGGGGGTTTTGAGGGGTGGTTTTGTTTGGGGGGGGTGGTTTACGTTGGAGATGGTTTTTTATTAAAATCTTTTGTTCCACTCACACCCTCAAATTTTATGTAAAAATTAAAATATCTCTTGCAGAACGGAAAATTGTGTAAACACCATTTGTTTTCGTCACATAAATGCAATAGCCCTCGATAGCATTAGCCACTCGCTCAGACTATAACCCCATCAATTTCCTCAACACTCATGATCCCTTGATCAACAGTTGTCATTGTTTCTTGAAAAGTCACAGGAACAAAATGTATATGAAGTTTTCATTCAAGGGAAAATCAAGACACTCCATGATCCCAACAAGTAGAGTAAGGTGAGACCGGTACGAAGATGTCATAGACAAAAGTTAGTCCCAACCAATGGCAATAAAATAAATCCCCTAATCGTACAGTAGCAGAATCATAACCAACAATGTAAGATAATACTTAATACATCGTTTTACATGAGTAAAAGAGTACAAACTTTTTATTAACACTACCAACCGAGTATTACTCAAGTTTATGGAATACAAAATGATCTAACACTGACAAATCTATTTGTCTATGGCCTAGGACCTCGTCAAGAATTCTAGATGCTAGACTCTATTTTATCTTTAAACGACCAAACCTTCTCCTGGTGGTGGTTGATGATGAAGTATGTAGCAGCAACTCGGTAACGGCCCTTACTTAGCAAATGTTGATCGTAGGAGTATGGTGTTAAATATACATCTGTACTAGCACGGGATTGGATCCTCAAAAGACCAAGATGATAGTGTGTGGAGATAAAAGAGATGGTGGTAGTGGAGGTGTAGGTCCTCACATTCCTACTGGCACTAAAAGTCCTCTAGGATGCTAAGGCTCTGGAATGATATTGGATACATGATCCTCCAGCCCAAAGGGATCATGTATAATACTCTATGAGAATGTGGTGCCAGCGTCAAACAACTGTTGGGTAGCCTCCGTCGTTAAGGATCCTCAGATGAATACTCAATATCGTAACCTCAAGTGAACAGAAGTATAGGTTAACGGCAGAATCAGCTGACATAACTACTGAGACCACGAAGGCAGACAGCCTAGATGATGGATGGCGATTGGGGACGTAGTTAACCAGGGGACAGGTCAGAGGGGTTGAGGTAACTAGTGACCACAGAGTTTATGTTGGGAGGGAGAGTGGGCCAGTATGGGGTCAGGAGACAGGAGCAGCAGAGCCAGGCCAGGGGCCAGAGTCAGGGAGTGCTGCCGAAAAACTTATGAGGAAAAATAATAAAAGGCTCATATTGTAATATACGTTATATATTATAACCACGTAATCAAATATGAATCATCTAGTCCAACTAACTATGCATACAACTAGTGTTGCAAGTGTTGAAGAGCCATAAAAACCCCTATTTATGAATGCAATATTTGAAAAAGCGGTTTATAGTCCCAGCAAAACACATTTGACCTGGTTCGTCTATACACCTTGGCTCTATGATACCAAACTATCACCCCCAAATTAGGGTCCTCAAAGTCGGAAAAAAAGGTCCGGGCGTGTCTACTTCATAGAACAATAACACAGATATATATAGAACCGCCCAAAAAAGTCATTTATAAAACTGATACAATGGATTAAACAAATATATTGATACAAATAGCCCAAGCTTTAACTTGTTCCTGATAATTAATACAAAGATACTGTTTACCAACATAAAACAAACCATAATCATTAAGCATGACTTCCCAAAACAAAATTACCAATGTATCCTTGGCACTCTTATGCATACTATACTGATCTCCTGAAAAACATTGCTTAAAAACATCAACAATAAAGTTTGGTGAATTCATGGTATTGATAAATCAAAATATGCAGGAACGCAAGACTTTTCTCGTGATAGCGCAACACATGCAGGCATCACAGAAACAAGATACATTTACCACTAAGCTCATGAAAACGGAAGCTCGACAACTTGTTCGCATAATATTGCTACTCTACTTCAGCCCCAATGATGTTTTAAACCCGAAACAGTCAAAAATTCCGACATGCTATAACGTCCGTTCTTCAGGTGATGATCTAGTCACATCCGAAACGGGGGGGTCGTTTGCCCTGAATAATCTATTAAATAACATTCGCCTCACAGCGTAATGTAATCCCAACTACAACTATGCAATTGACAGTTCATTATAATAGGCTTTTAACCTTGGGTTTATCGCCACTTAGGCAACATGTAATCAATACTTGCGTCCAATTTATAAAACAAAGCATGTTTCCACCCCATAATTATAAATCATTGAAATCGTAAAAATGTGGGGCTATGAACTCACCTTGAGTTCTGATAATCCAAATATCGCAGATAAAGCGTCACGTAAAAGATCGAATGCAACCTAAATTATCATAGACGTATAATTACCAGAGTACTGAATATAATCCTATAGTTGTTTACATCGTACTCTCGATCGAAGATCGGGCCAATCAAAAATTAAGAGGTCATGACATGACGTGTCGAGGAGTTAGGACACTTTAAATCGTAAATCCAACAACTTGCGTCGATACGCCATCCGACGAGCCCTCATTATGAAACACCCAACCCTAGAAAATAATAGTACTTTGAATAACCCATATAATTATCGATATAAGTTTTTCAATCCCAGAAACCCCCCAAATGGTTTTTGGTAAAAATTACGGTTAATAATTACAACGATTAAAAAATACCAGGTTATAAGTAAAACTAGCAAAACATATGCGTTTTAAGCCCGATTCTACCGGGTCTTAAGCCCATCTTTTTCGTATTTAAGGATAAGTTATCAAAATATTGACACTTTCGAATAATTGTACCCTTTGATAGAACATAACTTTTTACATTACCACATCATACGTGACTATTTATTTAAAATTGTATTCGTTGACGTAAAAACCCGGTAATGTCCTTTTAATTCGTTATAGCTCCGTTTTTAACGATTCTATCGAGGACGTTCATGTATTGAAGAGTTCTATGAATTATGATGAGGTTTACAAAAATGTAACTCTGTCATGAATATCAACTTTTATAAAAATAGTTTTAATAAAAGTCTAATTGTGTCGTAAACTCGCGAAATTCATAACTCATTCCGATATAAAATGAAAAATTACGATTCTTATACATATTGGAATCCCTAAAATATGTGTATTATTTTAATACAAAATATCAACACTAAAACAACAATTCTTTGCTGTTTTATACAATTATGTTATAAAATGCTTTTATAAAAATTTCTTTTTAACGGACTACCGTTATTTAATCGCGTATAACTTGTTTTTAACCGAAACTTTTTCGTTATTAATATCCTTTTGAACAAGTTTCTTACTTAATTTTCGGAGATCGTCGTGAAAATGTATTATCTATAAAAAAATAAAATAAGTATAATATTTTTATAACACCTTTTGGAACAGATTGTTTTACAGTAACTAAACATTCATAAGTCCAGTTTTTGACGCTAGTTATTTATGTTTTACACACTTTATACTTTTTTTACATAATAACCATAAGATACAAACAAAGGGGTTTACTCATCTTGTGTTAACCTTATAATTAAAATGATCATATATCATTACTATAGGTCCATAATTAACCTTAACATGTCACTTGTATTTCTTTTACTTGAAACATATTAAAAACTATTAAAAACCCAAATTAAACCCAAAATCCGTTTTTTAACACCAAAATAACATGATACAATATTTTCCTCATCCTATATAGTATGATATAAAGTAATAACACCACAGAATATAAGTGTATAGAAAAGGAGCATTTCAAGTATAAACCCATTTTCATGATAAAATCCTAAATGGTGATTAAACTAATAGAAATAACATAATGAGGGAAATGGGGGAAAAGATTGGTCAAATTTACTATGCACTAGATAGGCCATACCTCCTTAATGGTTTATGTCTTATGGTTCCCTAAATGAGACATCATCCCATGGAATTAAGGGATGATGTTTCTAGTTTCTTTTCTTTTCTTTCTTGTAATGTTTACTTGCATTTTATAAAAGGAAAGTGTAAGTGAAAGTATGAAAGTTTTAATTAAATGTAAAGTGTAGTTTTCTTTTTATATGAAAGTATACTTGTAAAGTGTTTGTTAATTTGTACATATACATTTATATAGGACATGTATATGTATGCTCATATGCATAAAGTTTTCATAAACTTTGATCGTTGTATAAAAACGTAGGTATTTGTTGAAGCGTAGAAATATTTTTACGGTTCCGGGTATATTTAAACGTACTTTATCGCGAAACGAATATAATTTACGTAACCGATAAAATAAAGTAAACAACGGCCATAATTATTCTCAAAATAATTATTTAATACTTTATTGATGCCAACGCTTAATTGATTGATGCCCGTTTACATTAAACGCTAATTTTTAGCTTACGCGATTTAGCTTAACATTTATGATTTAAAGCAAATGCGTATAATACAAAAGGTACATTGTAGATTTATCGACGTCGTCAATGACTTGAAAACACAGGGTGTTATAGACTTCCCCCGTTAAACGAGCCTTGTCCTCAAGGCTCATGGTGCAGCACTTGACGACGGTGTGGTCTTGGTGAAGAGGTGTGGATATTTCTTCTTGAATTGGTCTTCACGTTCCCACGTGAACTCAGGACCTCTCTTGGAGTTCCATCGAACTTTGACTAATGGGATCCGACTTCGCTTCAACCGTTTAACTTCACGGCCCACTATTTCTAATGGTTCCTCAACAAAATGAAGCTTGTCATCAAGATGAAGTCCATCTAAGATATATGTGATGTTGTTGAGTAATTTTTATGTATTGGGTATAAATGTGGGTATTTGTTGAAGCGTAGAAAAGTTTTGGTGGTTCCGGGAGTGCCTAAACGCAATTTATCGCGAAACGTATACACTTTACGTATTCGATAAAAATAAAATGAACAAAGTTAATAATTATTCTCAAAATAATTACTTAACCCTTGCTTGATGTAAACATTTAATTGTTTGATGCCCGTTTACATTGAACGTTAATTTTTAGCTTACGCGATTTTACTTAATTCATGAAATTAAAAGCAAACGTGTACAATACTAAAAATAAATATTAGGTTTATCGACGTCGTCAATGACTTGAAAACACCGGGTGTTATATTTGTGGTTGATAATATAAAAATCACACTCTCTTAATCAAGTTCGTTAGACATGAGATTAAGCATTAAACATTATTATACTTAGGTTGATCATAGTTTTATTAACCAATTCTCACAAGGTTAATATCGAATTGTTCATAGACAAACAACGTAAAATTATATCAAAGTAATAGAGCCTTTCGACCTACTTCTATTGCAATGACAAATCAAACAAGTCTCAATGATCTTAGCATAACAATATCGAGTAGACAATCCATAATATCATAAGCATATATCCATAACATATATTTATATCACATCTCAAGAACACCTAAATAAATATAACAAAGTTACTCCATAACAATAGAGATGAAACACATAACAAACTTTGTTGGGAATTAAACTTAGTGCACTTAGTACTGCTAAGCCAAAAGTTAGTACTGCTCACAAGTTATAACTACTAGTATTAACCAGTTAGTACTGCTAGAGTAAGTTACTTAAGACTGTTGAAGGACTTAAGATTGCTGGTTATAGAGTTACTACTTATAGAGTTACTAATGCTGGTTTAAGATTACTGCTTCTGGTGAGAAAATTAATACTGCTAAAAGAAGTTACAACTACTAGTTAATATCAAGTTAATGCTGATTGAAAAGATTAATGCTGATTGAGAAGTTTCAACTATTTATGAGAAAGTATTTAATACATTTGACTACGAGCTTTGGAAAGTATTAAATACATAGTCATTATATTCAATACATTTGACTAAATACTTAGGAAAGTATTGTAAGCCCATTAGGACTCCTTGGTGTATAAAATGAGATCTTAGGGCATCTAGTTTAACATCTCATCATCATACATATCACACAAGTTTTTCATCTCAGTTTTCCATAGAATTCGTAGCTTCAAGGTTGTAAACCCTATCACTAAGTTAGAGTGATCATATTAATATATTGAAGCGTGTTGTGTTATATCTTTGTGTCAATCATAATTCACTGTTTGATTGAATATACTTCTTAGTGGTATAAGCTAGATTCCGCATAGCTTATATCATTCAAATCAAAGTTTCATTCTTAGTATTTTTGGATTTATCCAAGGGTACTAAACCTTACAAGCTAAGGAGTTAAAGATCTTTTCATTGGGATCAACAAGTGGTATCAGAGCTTGTTGTGAAGCTTTGAATAAGAAGAAGAGCATCCTACAAATTTTGCATTGATGGCATTTACATCTTCAAGAAGTTCTTCTAGTTCAGATTCTGAGGTAGATTCTTGTTCTTAAACATGTGTAAAAGCTTATGCTGCTCTTAAAGAACAATATGATAGTTTGT
>BQNB010171909.1:0-13514 GCA_026074375.1 Tanacetum coccineum
TTTATTATTTGGGGTTTTGTTCGATTCTGGGTTCACCCATCCTCTAGACTAAGTGAATCTAGAGATTGGGTGATATATTATGTCTATCCGTTGCTTGTATAGTGCTAGATCTGTGGGTGCAAACGGGTTCGGTTAACACCTTGACCCTCCAGCTTGACTGGTGTGGATACCTTCTCTGGCCAACCCTAGATCACAGTCTAGCATTTCTGGTAATCTTTGTGTGTTTATTATTGTTGTCTAACCATTTGTTCTTGTTTATCTGTGTTTTTCCTATTTTTATCTGATCTTGATTGATTGTCTGCTTGATTCTCCATGAGTGGTTCTATACCTCCACTTGTCACAGGTGGAGGAAGAGGTGGAAATCCACTTCCCACTGAAGATAACCCTCCAGTTGTGTTGATTAGCAACTTGGATGCTGGTAATCCTCTCCGTGTGCACAACAGTGATAATAATAGTTCTATTCTTGTTCTTTTTAAACTCCTTGGTACTAAAAACTATAGAATGTGGAATATGCTATGAAACTTGCTTTACAAGCTAGAAACAAATATGGCTTTGTTGATGGTACCCGTTCTAGGGATTCTTATGCTGATAGTGATGTCATATGTGCCCTATGGGATAGATGTAATGCTATAGTTCTTACCTGGATTATGAATGTTGTGTCTAATGATGTTTATATGGGTCTTGTTTATTCTGAAAATGCTGCTAATGTGTGGAAGGAATTGAATGAAACATATGATAAAGTTGATGGTTCTGTGGTTTATAATTTGCTTTAAAAAATTGGGTCTGTGAAACAAGGTGGAAGTACTGTGGCTGATTATTATCATAGGCTGAACTCTCTGTGGAGAGAATTTCATGCTATTACTAAATTGCCTAAGTGTGTTTGTCCTGTTAAATGTTCTTGTGCTACTAGCACAGAGTTGACACTGCATCAGCAACTCATGAAGCTGATGCAGATCCTAATGGGCCTTGATGACTGTTATCAGCCTGTTAGGACTGCTCTTCTCACAAGGGATCCTCTTCCTGATGTGAAGGATGCTTATGCCACTGTGTCTAAAGAGGAATCCCACAAGGGAATTCCTGAGACCTCTGAGGCTATTGATACTAAAACAAATGCCATATCTTTTGCTGCTAAGTCCTATAATCAAAACAAAAAGGGTAATACCAACAACTTTAATAGAAACAACAACAGGGGTAATGGTCCCAACTACTTAAACAGAGTTCCTAACCCCAATCTGGTTTGTAAGAACTGTGGTTTTACTGGTCATACTATTGAAAGGTGCTATGAGCTTATTAGATACCCTCCTGGGTACAAAAAGGGGCACAATGCCTCTATGCAAAATGTTTTCAAACCCAACTTCAATGCTAATTGTGATAATAAGGGAAGTGACAAGCAACCCACTGCTTGTAACTCTCCTACTTCCTTTACCACTGAACAAATGCAGAAGCTTCTTAATCTGATCAATGACTCTTCCTCCGAAAACACTCAGGCCAATATGGCAGGTAGAATCTTTCTTTAATGGAAATGCCTGGTTTAATGTCAATTTCTCTAAGTTTTATTATGGAAACACTAAATTTCTTGTCAAGACTATTACATTGGGATGGATTATTGATTCTGAGGCTAACCAATACCTTACCACTTCCACTATTGGTATGATTAGTATTGTTGATATTTCTAATCTTAACATAACCGTTGGCCACCCTAATGGCACTGTTGCCACTATTAGTCATGTGGGAGATTTGAGACTCTCAAATAATGTGATTCTGTATGATGTCCTTGTTGTTCCTGGTTACTGTGTTAGCTTATTGTCTGTTAATAAATTAATTAAAGATAGTAAGTTATTTGTTGGGTTTGATGAGGATAGGATAAGGGGATAACTCTAGGGACTGGTAGTGAATCTGGGGGACTTTACTTGTTTGATGACATTAAGAACAATAGTTTAGGTAATGTCAATACTGTTATGGCCTTTAATGTCTCAAAGGACTTATGGCATAGCAGACTTGGTCACCCAGTTGACCAGGTTCTCAATGTGCTTAAAAATGACCTAAATCTGTCCAAAAATACAAGTGTGTCTGTTTGTGAAACCTGTCATAGGGCCAAACAAACAAGGGAACCCTTTCCCTTAAGTAATCACAAGTCTGAGAAGCCTGGTGAACTTGTTCACCTTGACTTGTGGGGGCCTTACAGAGTTTCTAGCATAGAAGGGTTTAAGTATTTCTTAACCATTGTTGATGATTATTCCAGGGCAGTTTGGACTTACTTATTGAAAACCAAAGATGAAGTATTTGATTGCTTTGTCAATTTTATCAAACTTATACACAACCAATTTAATGCTACAATTAAAACCATTAGATCTGACAATGGAACTGAATTTGTGAACAAGAAAATGTTTACTTTGTTTTCTGACCTGGGTATTATTCATCACACATCTTGTACTCACACCCCCCAGCAAAATGGCATTGCTGAAAGGAAACATAGACACCTGCTAAATGTAGCAAGGAGTCTTATGTTTCAGGGAGGGATTCCTCTTAATTTCTGGTCTGATTGTATTCTCACTGCTGTTTATTTGATTAACAAGCTCCCATCTTCAGTCTTAAATGGTAAGTCCCCTTATGAGTTGCTGCACAATAAAAAAACCTAATCTCTCTCACTTAAGGTGTTTTGGGTGTCTGTGTTTTTCAACTACTCTTAATAACAGTGATAAGCTCACATCTAGGTCTGAAAATGTGTGTTGATTGGTTACTCTCCTTTCAAAAAGGCTTATAAGTTGTTGAGCCTTGATAACAGAAGTGTTTTATTTTCTAAAGATGTGAGATTTTATGAAACTGTTTTTCCATTTAAAATGAAGAACACAAAAAGAAATGACTTGGCAAATGTAGAATATACAAGTGATGATGAGCTTTTAACCCTTTTTGATAACCAAATACCACCAAGTCCCAATGATGAAGAGAGAGCAACACCTTGTGTAGAAGGTAGAGTTCACTCAAGCTCTGATGCTGCACCTGTGCAGTCTCTTGAGGAGAACTTTGCAACCCATATAGGTGACAACATTCTATCTGAGGGTAATGTTCAGGATGAAAACCTTGACCTCAATAATATTACTCCTAGTGGGGACCACAATCTTAAGGAAGGACAGCCTAGTGTTAGGAGGTCTAGCAGACCCACTAAGATGCCTGCTAAGTTTAATGATTTTACGCTTGATAGCAAACTTAAGTATGGTATAGAAAAGCATGTCAATTACTTTAAGTTAAATACTGTTAACTACTGCTTTGCTACCACTTTGAACAAATCAGTGAAACCTACTACCTATTATGAAGATGTTAAGGATGTTAGATGGGTTGAAGCCATGAACAATGAAATTAAGGCCCTCGTTAAAAACAATACCTGGACCTTAACTGACCTTCTAATTGGCAAGAAAACCATTGATAACAAATGGCTTTATAAAATCAAATGTAAGGCATCTGGCCAAGTTGACAAGTATAAGGCAAGAGTTGTGGCCAAGGGATTTAGTCAAAGATAGGGCATAGACTTTGATGAGACTTTTAGCCTTGTGGTTAAAATGGTTACTGTTAGGTGTCTTTTATGCATTGCTGTCTTTAATAACTGGCCTCTATTCCAGTTGGATGCGAATAATGTCTTTCTTTATGGTGATTTAAATAAAGATATCTATATGTCTTTACCTCGTGGTTTTGAATGTTCTGACAAAACCAAAGTCTGCAAACTTAACAAGGCTCTTTATGGTTTAAGACAAGCCCAAGACTGTGGAATGCTAGCTATACATGTCTGGCTAAGCAGCTTTGTTCAGAGACAAATTTGATTACTCTTCTCATACATTAAACTAATGATAATGTATTTGTTACCTTACTTGTTTATGTGGATGACTTTATTATCACATACAATAGCCTTTATGAGATTGAGAACTTTAAGTTGTTTCTTAAAAGCAATTTTATGATCAAGGATCTTGCAATTATGAAATACTTCTTGGGGATTAAAGTTCTTGAAAATAGTAATGGCATCTGTATGACTCAAAGGAAATATTGCTTAGTGTAATTCATGAGGGGAAGGGGGAGGAATTTGGTTGTGGTTTGAAAGCTCGTTACTACTCTTTTACTTGAGAATTGTGTGTTGGCAGTGGATGAAAGTAAATCTGATAAGTTCTTAAAAAACATTTTTGAATATCAGAAACTGCTTGGTAAACTTATATGCTTGACTCACACTAGACCTGACATTTCTTATGCTGTTCACTGTTTGAGCCAGCACATGCATGCTCCTCTTCAGTCTTACTTGAAGGTTGCCTTGAGAGTTATAAGATATCTTAAAAACTCTCCAGGTACTGGAATTTAAATTTATAAGGACAAAAATCTTAAATTATCTTGCTTTACTGATTCTGATTGGGCTAAGTGTTTCAGGACAAGAAAATTTGTGTCTGGCTATTATGTGTTCTTTGGAAAGTCTCTTGTTTCTTGGAAAAGCAAGAAACAAACCACTGTATCCAGATCCTCTACAGAGGCTGAATACAGATGTATGGCAAGTGCCACTTGTGAAGTTATCTGGATCACTAATCTGTTGAATGATTTGTGTATTACAAATCTCTTACCTGTGAACCTCTATAGTGATAGCAGTTCTGCTATCCAAATTGCTACTAACCTTGTGTTTCATGAAAGGACCAAACACTTTAAGGTTGATGTCCATTTGGTTAGAGAGAAAGTTCAGGATGGTGTCATCAACACTATCAAAGTTGCCTCTGTTGATCAAACTGAAAATTTGTTCACCAAGGGCCATGGCACTTCTCAGCACCTGAAATTATGCAACCAGCTGAGTCTGGTGGATATGTTTGGGAAGTAACCCTTATTTTTTTTTTTCATATTGTTTAAGTTTGGGTGAGGTGTTAATTTATGCAAACTAACAATGTCTTATTTTCTTTTGTTTAGGACCTTCAGTGTAATTCCTCTCTCCCTTGAAGGGCTTATCTTGGTATATTGTGAAAGTGGTGTCTCTGGGCTTTTGGTGTATCCATTTAGAGTGAAGTGGGCTGTGTTATGTTTGTTGGGCCTCAACTTTTCTGACTGTTGCAAGTATACAATATATAACCCTAACTTCTTATAGAGTTAGGGTTATCACTTCTTACACCAATATCACAGCCGTTTGGCTTTTGCTCTCTTCAAGTTTACGACCTGGGAGATCTTCTTTTGTCTTAATCGTTTGATTGTGTGTTTGAGTGATCAATTGTGGTGAGAAGATAAGACCAAACCTAGTTGGGACTATCTATATTTCTGTTGTATGTTTGATTAGCACTCGTTTGAGGACTAATCCTTTATCTTGTATCTTGTACTTTGAATATTCAATAAATATCACTAAGGGGTGGTTGGTTGAGTGATAAATCTGGTTTCCATGTTATTTAGTTTATACTTTTAACATGGTATCAGAGCTGAGGTTGTAGATCTGGTGCTTCTTGGTTCATTTGGTGGTGTTTTTGGAGCTATTGGAGGTGCTTGATTAGTTTTTCTCGTGATTTTGAAATTAGGGTTTCTGAAACCCTAATTTTATTATTTGGGGTTTTGTTCGATCCTGGGTTCACCCATCCTCTAGACTAAGTGAATCTAGAGATTGGGTGATATATTGTGTCTATCCGCTGCTTGTATAGTGCTGTAAGCCTTCTCCTTCTTATTTTTCCTGTTGATTATTGTTGCTAGATCTGTGGGTGCAAACGGGTTTGGTTAACACCTTGACCCTCCAGCTTGACTGGTGTGGATACAACCCCAGTTCACAGTCTAGCATTTTATACGGTAATATTTGCGTGTTTATTACTGTTGTTTAACCATTTATTCTTGTTTATTTGTGTTTGCCTGTTTTTTATCTAATCTTGATTGATTGTCTGCTTGATTCTCCATGAGTGGTTCTATACCTCCACCTGTCACAGGTGGAGGAAGAGGTGGAAATCCACTTCCCACTGAGGATAACCCTCCAGTTGTGTTGATTAGCAACTTGGATGCTGGTAATCCTCTCCATGTGCACAACAGTGATAATAGTAGTTCTATTCTTGTTCCTTTTAAACTCCTTGGTACTGAAAACTATAGAATGTGGAATATGCTATGAAACTTGCTTTACAAGCTAGAAACAAATATGGCTTTGTTGATGGTACCCGTTCTAGGGATTCTTATGCTGATAGTGATGTCCTATGTGCCCAATGGGATAGATGTAATGCTATGGTTCTTACCTGGATTATGAATGTTGTGTCTAATGATGTTTATATGGGTCTTGTTTACTCTGAAAATGCTGCTGATGTGTGGAAGGAATTGAATGAAACATATGATAAAGTTGATGGTTATGTGGTTTATAATTTGCTTCAAAAAATTGGGTCTGTGAAACAAGGTGGAAGTACTGTGGCTGATTATTATCATAGGCTGAACTCTCTGTGGAGAGAATTTGATGCTATTACTAAATTGCCTAAGTGTGTTTGTCCTGTTAAATGTTCTTGTGCTTCATAAGCACGAGTTTGCACTAAATCAGCAACTTTGAAGGGAGCCAGTTTCTAATGGGCCTTGACGATGTTATCAGCCTGTTGGACTGCTCTTATCACAAGGGATCTTCCTCCTTCCATTTACAGATCTGATGTGAAGGATGCTTATGCCACTGTGTCTAGAGAAGAATTCCACAGGGGAATTCCTGACGACTCTGTGGATTTGTACTCTAATATGTCATGCCTGTCTTTTGTCTGTCTAAGTCCATTTAATCAAACAAAATGAGCGGTTGTTAATACCAACAACTTTAATAGAAACAACAACAGGGGTAATGGTCCCAACCACTTAAACAGAGGTCCTAACCCCAATCTGGTTTGTAAGAACTATGGTTTTACTGGTCATACTATTGAAAGGTGCTATGAGCTTATTAGATACCTTCCTGGGTACAAAAAGGGGCCCAATGCCTCTATGCAAAATGTTTTCAAACCCAACTTAAATGCTTATTGTGGATAACTAAGGAAGTGACAAGCAAAAGGACCACTAACTTGTAATCTCTAGCATCCTTTACCCAATGAACAAATGGAGGAAGCTTTTCTTATTCTGATTCCATGACTCTTCCTCTGAAAAAACTCTCAGGCCAATATGGCATGTAGAATCTCTTTATTTATGGAAATGTATGGGTTTAATGTCACTAGTTTTCTTAGTTTTATTGTGGAAATTCTAAAAATTTCTATGTAAAGACTTTTTACATTAGGATGGTTCCATTTGTCTGGTAGGCTAACAACAACACTCTTGCCACTTACCACTATTAGTATGATTGAGTATGTTGATATTTCTATTCTTTTAAGAACCGTTGGTCTAACAGAAGGGCGACTAGGGTGCATCAGATATGTCATGTTAGTGATTTGAGAATCTCAAATAATTGTGATTCCTGTATTCTTGATGTCCTTGTTGTTTCCATGGTTTCTGTGTTTTATTTTAGCTTATTGTGTGTTTTAATACAATTAATTAATTAAAGTAAGTAAGTTATTTTGTTAGGTCTGTTTGATATTAGGATAAATGTTACATCGGGAACTCGGGACACTGGAACTGGGGAGACTTGGCACAAGGGGGATTATAACTCTTGTGGTACTGTATGTGAGACTGGTGGGTTAGTGGAACTTGGGGGGGGACGGGGGGGGGGGGGGGGTCCTCCTTTACTTGTTTGTTGACACTAAGAACAGATTTTAGGTTTATGTCCAATTTCTGTTATCGGACTTTAATTCTCTTAGACTGTGTGGCATAGCAGACTTGGTCATCCAGCTGACCAGGTTCTCAATGTGCTTAAAAATGACCTAAATTTGTCCAAAAATACAAGTGTGTCTGTTTTTGAAACCTGTCATAGGGCCAAACAAACAAGGAACAATTTAATCTTAAGTAATCACAGTCTGAGAAGCAATCGGTGATACTTGTTCAACTTGACTTGTGGGGCCCTAAGAGTCTTATAGCATAGAATGGGTTTAAGTATTCTTCTATAACCATTGTTGATGATTATTCAGTGCAGTAGTTTGGAACTCTTACCTTATTGAAACAACTTAAAGATGAAGTATTTGATTGCTTTGTCAATTTTATCAAACTTATACACAACCAATATAATGCTACAATTAAAACCATTAGATCTGGACAAATGGAAACCTTGAATTTGTAACAAGAAAATGTTTACTTGTTTTCTAACATGGGTTATTATTCATCATAATCTTCTATTACTCACACCCCCCAGCAAAATGGCATTTATGAAAGGAACCATTGACACTGCTAAATGTAGAAAGGATTCTGAGTCTTATGTTTCAGGGAGATGGGATTCATCTTAATTTTGGCTGATTGTATTCTCCTTGCTGTTTATTTGAATATACTTGGCTCCCATCTTCAGTCTTTAAATGGTAATTACCTTATGAGTTGTTGCTCACAATAAAAAACCTAATCTATCTAACTTAAGGTTTGTTTTGGGTGCCTGTGGTTTTTAACTACTCTAATTAGCAGTGTTAAGCTCACATTAGTCTTGAAAATATGTGTTGATTGGTTACTCTCTTTCAAAAGGCTTATAAGTGGTGAGCTTGATAACAAGAGTGTCTTATTTTCTAAAAGATGTTGGACTTTTATGAAATGTTTTTCATTTAACAATGAAAAACACAAAAAGAATGAGCTTGGCAAATGTAGAATATACAAGTGATGCTGAGCTTTTAACCTTTTTTGATAACCAAATACCACCAAGTCCCAATGATGAAGAGAGAGCAACACCTTGTGTAAAAGGTGGAGTTCACTCAAGCTCTGATGCTCTAGTCTCTTGAGGAGAACTCTGCAACCCATATAGGTGATAACATTCTATCTGAGGGCAATGTTCAGGATGAAAACCTTGACCTCAATAATATTGATCCTAGTGGGGACCACAATCTTGAGGAAGGACGGCCTAGTGTTAGGAGGTCTAGCAGACCCACTAAGATGGCTGCTAAGTTTAATGATTTTATGCTTGATAGCTAACTTAAGTAGGTATAGTAAATCATTTTGTCAATTACTCTATGTTTAAATACTGTTAACTACTGCTTTGCTACTACTTTGAACAAATCTATAGAACCTACTACCTATTATGAAGATGTTAAGGATGTTAGATGGGTTGAAGCCATAAACAATGAAATTGAGGCCCTCATTAAAAATAATACC
The DNA here is from genome assembly GCA_026074375.1 of Tanacetum coccineum. NCBI lineage: Eukaryota > Viridiplantae > Streptophyta > Magnoliopsida > Asterales > Asteraceae > Tanacetum > Tanacetum coccineum. The sequence continues at coordinate 9,157 of BQNB010171909.1, forward strand.
TGGACCTTAACTGACCTTCCAATTGGCAAGAAAACCATTGATAACAAATGGCTTTATAAAATCAAATATAAGGCCTCTGGTCAAGTTGATAAGTATAAGGCAAGAGTTGTGGCCAAGGGATTTAGTCAAAGAGAGGGCATAGACTTTGATGAGACTTTTAGCCTTGTGGTTAAAATGGTTACTGTTAGGTGTCTTATATGCATTGTTGTCTCTAATAACTGGCATCTATTCTAGTTGGATATGAATAATGCCTTTCTTTATGGTGATTTGAATGAAGATATCTATATGTCTTTACCTCTTGGTTTTGAATGTTCTGACAAAAACAAAGTCTACAAACTTAACAAGGCTCTTTATGGTCTTAAGCAAGCCCCAAGACAGTGGAATGCCAAGCTTACCACTGTCTTGGCTAAGCATGGCTTTGTTCAGAGCAAATTTGATTACTCTCTCTACATTAAACATAATGATAATGTATTTGTTACCTTACTTGTTTATGTGGATGACTTTATTATCACATACAATAGCCTTTATGAGATTGAGAACTTTAAGTTGTTTCTTAAAAGCAATTTTATGATCAAGGATCTTGCAATTATGAAATACTTCTTGGGGATTAAAGTTCTTGAAAATAGTAATGGCATCTGTATGACTCAAAGGAAATATTGCCTTGAGTTAATTCATGAGTTTGGTTTGTTGGTTGCTAAGCCTGTTACTACTCCTTTACCTGAGAATTATGTGTTGGCAGTGGATGAAAGTAAATCTGATAAGTTCTTAAAAAACATTTTTAAATATCAGAAACTGCTTGGTAAACTTATATACTTGACTCACACTAGACCTGACATTTCATATGTTGTTCACTGTTTGAGCCAGCACATGCATGCTCCTCTTCAGTCTCACTTGAAGGTTGCCTTGAGAGTTATAAGATATCTTAAAAACTCTCCAGGTACTGGAATTCAAATTTATAAGGACAAAAACCTTAAATTATCTTGCTTTATTGATTCTGATCGGGCCAAGTGTTTGAGGACCAGAAAATTTGTGTCTGGCTATTGTGTGTTCTTTAGAAAGTCTCTTGTTTCTTGGAAAAGCAAGAAACAAAACACTGTATCCAGATCCTCTGTAGAGGCTGAATACAGATGTATGGCAAGTGCCACTTATGAAATTATCTGGATTTCTAATCTATTGAATGATTTGTGTATTACAAATCTTCTACCTGTATAGTGATAGCAGTTCTGCTATCCAAATTGCTGCTAACCCTGTGTTCCATGAAAGGACCAAACACTTTGAGGTTGATGTCCATTTGGTTAGAGAGAAAGTTCAGGATTGTGTTATCAACACTATCAAAGTTGCCTCTGTTGATCAAACTAAAAATTTGTTCACCAAGGGCCATGGCACTTCTCAGCACCTGAAATTATGCAACCAGCTGAGTCTGGTGGATATGTTTGGGAAGTAACCTCTCTTCATATTGTTTAGTTTGAGAGAGGGTGTTAATTTATGCAAACTAACAATGTCTTATTTTCTTTTGTTTAGGACCTTCAGTGTAATTCCTCTCTCCCTTGAAGGGCTTATCTTGGTATATTGTGAAAGTGGTATCTTTGGGATTTTGGTGTATCCATTTAGAGTGAAGTGGGATGTGTTATGTTTGTTGGGCCTTAGCTTTTCTGACCGTTGCAAGTATACAATATATAACCCTAACTTCTCATAGAGTTAGGGTTATCACTTCTTACACCAATATCACAGCCATTTGGCTTTTGCTCTCTTCAAGTTTATGACCTGAGAGATCTTCTTTTGTCTTAATCGTTTGATTGTGTGTTTGAGTGATCAATTGTGGTAAGGAGATAAGACCAAACCTAGTTGGGACTATCTATATTTCTGTTGTATGTTTGATTAGCACTTGTTTGAGGACTAATCCTTTATCTTGTATCTTGTACTTTGAAAAAATTTTAATTTTTCAATAAAATATCACTAAGGAGGTGGCTTGGGTTGAGTGATAAATTGGTTTCATGTTATTTAGTTTTTACTTTTACATCTTTTTTGTAAAATTTCATGTGTTGTAGGTTGACTGTCTTTATCGAGGTTAAACATGCATTAAAATTTATCCCATAAACTAGTTGTACCTATCAACTTGCTGGTTTATTTTTTGGTTTATTTTAAAGTTCAGATTTAAATTACTTGTTTTGACCAGCTAGCGCATCTGATACGGTTTGTTTTTAATGAGGGTATATGTTCCCCGAACACATGTAGACTTATACGAGGCTAGTGGGATCATGCGTAGGGGGTTCATGACTTTTATAACCCAATCTCCTTAATGAGGGTAAATTTATATGGTGGTGCAAAGAAAAACCTGAAGCTCCTGATGCAAAACTAACAAGTTTACGACTTGCAGACCATAGGGAGAGCATCTCTTTTTTTGATGTATTACTTGGAGACACATTTTATCAAGTTTGCATGTCTGAAATGACTATTAGGATACTTTCCCATTAATTTATTCTAGTATGGATTATGTTATATCTAAAATCTCTGTATATTTATTTGTTTGGAATGATTTTGTGCTTTAATCCTTTTGGGCATAAAGTTAAAACATTCGGTTTTGGTTTTAGTATGATGAATTATGAAGGGTATGTTTATTTTATTAAGACGTTTTGGGTCTGAATCTGACTACCGCATCTTACTAGTAAGAGGTAGTTACAAAGTTTGAATCTGAATAAAATAATGCTTGTTTTTTATAATTGTCTGAATGATTTTAATTGCCCGATTTTATAACTATATATTCAACCAAAATTTAGGTAAAAATAAAAAAACCATTATATATTATATTAACATCACAATAAGCGGGCAAATAGGCTAACCACCTGGTCGCTGGTCGCGGGTCGCTTGGGCTTGGGTCTATTTTTTATTTATTTTTAAAATGGGCTTTTCATATTTTTATTTGGTCCGTCAAAGATTGACTAAGTCTGTCTTAGTTATTTTTCACGTATATGCATAGCAAGTCGTTATTTAGTGAGTCATAACTAATATCCAACAACCATAAAACGACACAGTACACAAAGTGCCCCGCGCGGAAGAGAGTGTTAAAACTTCATTTCAGCACACAAAACATATTATATAACAAACAAAAAGTTGGCCCAATCAAAATTAATACCAACAAGTACACAATAAATGGGTTTCAGCCCAAAAATCATAAACACGAATTTGTTTTGGCCCAAACAACAAACCCTAAACACGGTGATTATATAAGGCACAACCTATTTCCACTCTCTATAATCTCTAGCCATGCTCCTTCACTACAACCAGCCAATAGTTGAACTCTCATTTTTTACAGAGTTTATAACTCACTCATAATACATTTATAACCCAAACACTAGATATGATGTTCTTTGATGTTAATATTAGAACATACCAAGTGAAGCAAGACACACAAGACACACAAGACACGCCTAATATGCAAGAAAGTGATAGATTGGGTTGCCTCCCAAAAATCGCTTGTTTTTGTTCGAGTCATAAGCCTGACTCTACGCTTATTTGACGTGTAAAAGGTGGGTCTCTGATAACGCCCAAATTATACATGTTTTCTATGGCGTTATTTGTATATATTTTATCATTTCTCGTGAACTTTCGATACTTAATAGCTTAAGATTGCTTGCAGGTTCACTTGAAGACATCCTGAGGTTAGATACATCGAAATCAAATACTTACACGTTAAAGAACACATCATTCAAGAGAAGATCAACAATCAAGCCCAAAGTGCCAAATGTGCGCCGCACTTACCTTCAAGTCAAAGACAGTCAAAATCGCATTAACTCAAAATTGTGCGCCGTACTTCCCATCTGATATGAAGAATTTATGAAGACTTTAATGCTACTGCATTTACACCCTAAGTACGCCGCACATATTCTCTTGTGCGCCGCACTTACTCAATAAACATTTAATACTTATGCATTTAATCACCAAGTACGCCATACAATCTTTTGTGTGTGGTGCACTTTCAGCTGAATTTCAGCCTATAAATAGAGCCTCAAAATCTCTCTTTTTCATATCACAAAAAACACAAACCATCTCTTACACAAACATCCATTCTTCATCATACCACACAAACCTTTTTTCTAAGGATAAACACCATATCTTTTAGAGATTCAAGATCAAAGAACCGAAAACAAGGAAGAATATCATACTAGTATAATGAATATAATGAAGTTTGTTATTGAAGCAAGTTATGTTATGAACTCCTTAGCCATGAGAGGCTAATTCTCTCATGACTACTCGGTGATGTTACGATAATGAATAAGCATTTGGTATGATTGTGATCTCTTTAATCTCAAGCTTATGTTGCAATCCTATTATATCTTATCTTGTCCATCTTTGCTTAT
>BQNB010171910.1:3421-13514 GCA_026074375.1 Tanacetum coccineum
AATCTATACATTTAAAAATGGCTTAAGATGATTTATGCTTTAACATTATCGCAGCCGTGTGCTATGACGGTATTACCCTTTAAATGCATGCATAAAAGGTGTCCAATTCCATGTCAAATCTGTTTTGTTTCGAAAATAATACTTTTTATTTAATTTTTATATGAAAAAGATCATCTTATTCCATTTTGTGTTACTAAAAAGTACTTCTTAAATATACTTATCTACTATTAAAAAAAAGTACTATATTGAGGTGCATGGAAAGTCAAACTTCACCGCATGAGATGTTCGATCGAGTGGCGGTTTTTCATGTTGTTGAACGGGTGGGTAATGGAGTACGTATTACGGAGTATTTTATACCAAAAGGTCAACAAATACAAGTAATCAAAAGTGAGAGTGAAAGGCCGTTTAGTCAAAGCCAACAATTCTGCTAATCAACACTTGCACTAAAAAGCTAATGGCGCTTAATTCAGTTAGTAATGGATGAGACTATATTTACACCCAACAAGAACAAGGTTAAGGCTTCAATCTTTGACACTTCTGTAATCATAATTGTTGAGTGAGTCATGTATGTCTCTCACATTATGAAAAGACATCCGATTGTGAGCTTATTCGAGTTACCAATTATTAACCTTTTGCACCCGATCATTACACTAAAAATTATATAAAGCATAAAATAGTTAAAAATAGAAACCTATTAGGTTAGTAAAAGTGGTCACCTCTCTTCACTTTCCACGTCAATGTCACATCAGCTTTCTCTCTGCTCCCACTTTATTTCTCTCTTTCTCACCTTTCATTTAGGGAAGTGATTTGGACACTTCACAAATTTATTTGCACACTCAAAATGTTTGTGTTTTGCCATTTTCATACTCCCTCAGTCCCAAATTAATTGTCCCTCGACAAAAAACACACAGTTTAAGAAAACATAATCATTACTGCATTCTCTCTCTTACTTTTTTGCAGAATGACAGTTTTACCTTTATGGAATTAATTAAAGCTTTGAATAAAGTTTGTAATATCTAGTATCATTAGGGGCAATATGGTAAACTTGCTACTTTACTTCCAACTATATTTGGAAGGGGACAATAATTTTGGGACAACCCAAAATGCAAAGAGATACTATTAATTTGGGACGGGGGAAAAGTGAAGTAAAAAAGGAAGGAATAAAGGAATAAAGAGGTATGAATTAAGTTGATGAGTGAGAAAACGGAGTAGTTATTAAGGAAAGTATAAAAAGAGAGAAAATGGGAGAGTAAATAGTAGAAGAAAAGAAGATACTTATTTTTTATTTGAATACTTTTATTCATAAACTAAAAACGTAAATATCAATGTAAACGTACGAAATTAAAAAAAGTAAAACGTACGAAATTAAAAAAATTATCCATAAATTAAAAACTATTATTCATAAAACTTAGACGTACGATATTAAAAACAATACATTGATAAATATAAGTTAAACGTACTAAAAACGTAAATTGATATGGCAAATCCCACTTCGCCTTGATCCCCACCCTTATTTATTCCATCTGCTTGAGTGCATCTCAGTCAAGTGACTATACGGATGCATATAAAACATGACGTTGTTTATATTCCTGCATTGCCAACTCTCGTTCACGAATTTCCACCTCCCATTTTCTTATCTCCTAAAAGCTAAGCGCTCTTCTTTCTTCATTGTCATGGAACGTTCGTTGTGCATTGCAAATCAGAGACCATCAACCTAGCTAATGCTTCGTCATTCATACTTGATGACGATCCCGATACTCTCGCCCCTTTCTTCTTCAAACCTTTTGCTTTGTCCATGCCCATTGGTCGTTCAACTGCCTGCACCTCATCTTCATTGTCGTCTCCAACATCAACATTCAGATTAATACGAGCATCCCCAGACTCCGTGTTGAACGAACTAGACCCTGGTCTCTTGTATCTCTTGGCATTTTTTTCTTTCCGTCAAACTTTGGAACTTCACTATCCATCTATTTCTGACTTTTTTTTTAAAACCTCTCAACAATGACGACGTGTAAACGGTACTCCGTATTCAGCATCATAGTTAAGAAGTGCCTTTACGAAGTAATCTCCGCCTCTGGCTCCACTTATTTGCGCCCTACGCATGACGTTAGCGTGCACTCCACAAAACCGATCCCCGTTCGGTCGCATTGTCTTCCATTTCTCGTTCACCATATTGTACGTTCGATGAGCAGGTGTCTTTGTTTTGCTCTCCATGTACCGTAAAACCTCATTCCAAAATCCAATTTTCCTTATCGCGTTACCAACGACGCTATTTTCTTATACGTGAACCCAACATTTACACAACGCAATTTTTTCCTCATTGGCCCATGCAATGCGCCGGGGTGCCTCCTCGTTTTGAGCCATCCTTTTTTGGCGTCTTCTAAACGGCTTTGGTTGGGTCGATGTACAACGAACGTAATTTATAACTATGTAAAATTGTTACAACAAATTTGTTTTTTTACGCTTTAGTTGCACACCATGCTCATCCGCTTCAATAAAAGTGAATCTAAACTAAAACCTAAGAGTCATAGACTAATTGTAACACAACAGTAATACCTACATAATTAATGCATTTGCTAATAAAGAGTAAATTGCACCGCTCGTCCTTGTGGTTTAGGCCAAATCCCTAGCCTCGTCCCTGATCTTTATTTTTTTGCATGAATCGTCCTTATCTTGGAACTATATAACACCATTCATCCTTATCTCATGTTTTTTCGTCCTTATCTCACGTTTTTGGCCTGAAACTATGTAACACCGTTCGTCCTTATCTCTAGAGATAAGGACCAACGGTGTTACATAGTTTCAAGATAAAGACGATTCATGCAAAAAATAAAGATCGGGGACGAGGCTAAGGATTTGACGTAAACCACAGAGACGAACGGTGCAATTTTAGCATATTGGGCTATATGATTAATACTCATGTATGATAAATAAGACGCTAAGGGGCATGGCCCACCTTCGCTTCCATGTACCTATGCCTTTGCAACACACACTAGTGGTTACTTAAGGATAAAGCAACTAAAAATAAGACTTTAAGCCCTTAATTTTTGAAGGCCTTCGAGTTTTCATGACCTTCTATATATAGAGATTCAGTCACATGTTTTTCAGTCGTTATTTTAGAGATCCTTGATTGTGTAAGACCCCAAATTTACCGATAAATGTTAAATAATAAAAATATTGGCCCTATTATGTTTATACATATAAGCCTACATGTTTAGAAGATTATGTCCAATATATTAAGCGGGGCAAATAAAAGATGCTTTGAATGCACATAATAAAGATTGCAACGGACCTAAAGAAAAAGTGATTTAATGATTAAGTGAAATAGGTGATTTTAATTTCTGTTAGGCCTGGTTATGTTATATAACGTGTTGTTTGCGATCAATTTCATTAGTAAAAATTTGCAATCAAATAATATTTGTATTAATGATGCTATTAAAGAATTAGAAGGTCTTGTGCTTTTCTTTAAAACATATACAGATAATGAATTTTAAGATGCTTTCATTACTGCCAAAGGAATTGCTAAAGAAATGGATGTAGAATCAAAATACACTCTAGATCAAGCTATTTCATCACTTGAAAGCATGTTTGACCAATTTAGAGTGTGAAGATTTCATTATTTTTATTTATTTTAAGAGTTAACTACATATTTGGTCCATGTGGTTTATCGGGTATAACAATTTTGGTCCAATAGTTTAAAATGTAACGGATCATGTTCACTTTTGGTCTACCCGTAACACTTTAAGTCCATTTTTCGTTGACTGTTAGTTTGACTTGTTAAAAAACATGAAATGACTAAAATACCCTTGGAGGATGAAAGTGGTTTAGTCGTGTATAATATCCTCTCATACAGAGTATGTAGATTATTTCTTAAAGGAAAAAAGCTCTCTAAAGTTGCTATGACTATTATACCTTTATACTAAAGTGCAGGATCGTTCTCCCGAGGTGGATGTATTGAATGCATTGGCTCGACCCGTATTTTTAATGTCCCGGGTTTTTCCTGTGTTTTTATCCCGGGTTTTTGAGTTTGGTTGGATCTCATTTACTACTCACCTAACATGTACCCTGGATAAAAAAATGATTGTTTAATTGCACCTTCTTCCATTCATACGTGTCTAAAGTGGAGGATATGTGTCTTTAACACATCCTTCGATCACCGATCTAAGGAATAAACATAGATCCTTCCATCATTGATCAAAGATGAATAAACATTTATCCTTGCCCCATATCATCCTCAAATCCCTATCGTTTTGTAAGTTTATCAGTGAAGAGGGAGAAAAAACTACAGATTCAATTGATGGAGAAGATGAGTATGCAAAATAAATCATAAAATCGCATGTATTGAGTTATTCCTAAATCAATTCTGTGTTTTATTAACCTAATTATAGTGTATGTTATAATTTTCATATTTGCATTCTAACAATTTCGAATTTGATAAAATTTTGCAGCTTCATTAACTCTAGGCTAAGTTCATCAACAACAACGATTACACAAGGGGCTATGATTACGCAAGTGGTTAGTGTATTAATATTTACATAATTTTGTGATTAATTACTATCTTTGAAAATGGATATGCGTGAAATTACACAAACATATGATTCTTGATATAAGGGTATTGAAAAATTTAATGCTTTATGTAATTTGGTGTTGTTTTTGCAAAAGAATTAGGTTGCACGCCAAACGTTTGATGAAATGTCTATGTGAATTGTTGTACGATATTGTAAATGGTAAAATGGGCTTCAAGGTTAATTGGTTTGTGTGATATATTTGTTTATATTGTTATGTGCTTAATAGTTCTAACTTTCCTCCCAGGTTGGTTCTTGGGGTTGAATAAGGTATTGTCTTTGATGCTCATGTGATGTATGTTTAATACTCTTTATAATTTATGTTGGATTTATTTGGATTCAATTTTTTTTGACAAATTGCAAAGACGTAATGCTATATTGACTTCTGTTTTAAAATTCGTGACACATATAATTGCGTGTATGCATTTAGTATTTGCTTACTAAAAGCAGTTCGCTAATAGATCATTTGTTATTGAATGTTATGCAGGAGAAGAGGAAGTATGCGGCCAAAAGAAGATATGGAGAGATATCTAAACGGGGACCATCCAATTACTAAAAATAATGCCTTCTTGATGGTAACATGATAAATCATTATTGGAAGTGTTATTTGTTTGTTTTGATTTTCGATCATTTTGCTTAATGTACGGTTTCCAAGGCATATCATTGACTCCGTGATATGACAGACGCCTGAATTATCTTTTTTATAGTATAACCAGTTTAGAAACAGTAGGTCGACACTTGCTTTTGGGAAGCCATTTTTTGTTTTGCAAACTTAATCCCAGAACCCTTTAAATGCTTGCTAAATTAACGATAAACTGTTTATACAACTGTAACCGTAAACGTAATTTTTGGGTAGGATTCTGTTTTCCCTGAACCTCGGCCTCCATTGTTAACCTTGACAAGATTCGGTTTTCCCTTAACGGGGACAAGATTCTGAGTCACAGCAGTTTCTGTTTGATTCTTAATATAATAGCATATATAATATATATATAACTAAAATACCAATTATCAATAATAGTATAAGATAAGTATTCCGTAAGGATTCTAGAAGATTACTTTTATCCATAGTAAAATTCAAAACCTTCCCGAGTCGCATCCCGACGAGGTGCGAATTGAAAATCGAGGTTAAGTTCATGATCGCGTGATTTGAATGGTTAAAAAGATTTTGATTTGGTTTTCAATTCTACTAATGAAAACGCATAAAAACATGTAAAAGCAAGTAAACAATTACGACAATTAAAGAATTCAAGAAATTAAGCACATAAATGTAAACGGGAATTATAAAAACGCGACAAGTTAACGAACTACGACAAATTAAAACCCTAAAAATGCAAATTTAAACTTTTTAGATCCTAAATGACAAAAAAGTATTTTCACAAAAAGAATTATATTTTTTTGATTTTTATTTATTTATTAATAATTAAAAACGAATTTAATCTAGAAAATTAATTAAAAATACTAAACTATTTCTAAAAATTCTAGAAAAATTATGAAAAGTACTTAAGACTGTTTAGAATCTATTAAAATGTAAACTAGAAAAGCGGCTTAAAGGATAAGCAGAAAATAAGCAATTAAGCACGTATAAGCTAAACTAGAAAAAGACTATAAGAAATTAATGAAATGAATGCATAATGGAAAAGACCTAAGGGCGAGTTGGTTAATTGTGTGTGGTGTTGAGGTGTATGTGTGCTAAGGGGGAGGTCACAGGTTCGAACCCTGTGGCCACCCTTTTTGACAAAACATTTTAAAAAAAAAATTTTGGTAAAAGCTAAAAACCTAAAAATAAGCAACTTTTAACAAAACAACTTTTTCTGAAAATCAAAAATAAGCCCAAAGAGAATGACAGAATTCCCTTTAAGCTTTTATGAAATATGGCTAGAACTGTTTTGACATTTAGGACTAAATAAGCAATGAAAAACCTAATAAGCTGAAAAATATTATCTACCTAGACCTAATAAGCTAATGTGACCAAATTTTAGCACACAAAATGTAGGTCCTAATCAACAGGATCTAAACGAGCTTTAAACGACTTATAGTTCTCTGAATAAATCCAAAGAAACTATGAGAGACGATAACCGTGAATACAAATATTGACGCGGAATATCAATATCTATACCAAGATGAACACAAGAACAATATGCTAAAAATACTATTACTATTACTATTTGATTGCAAAATGCTCAATCAACCGATATATTTTTACAATACTATACTACGTTCCTTTTATAATCTTAAGGAACCCTAAACGCGTTAAGAGATAATGCTTATCTCTTCCTAGATCAACGCTAAGAGATAACTATTACTATAATTACAACCAGACTTAACTATTTGACAAAACAGTATTAACTTTAATACTGCCAGACCTAAGTTAAAGCTGGCAGACTTAACTTGCTCTACCAGACTTAACTTCTATTACTAACAGTACTAACTATCCTTATCAGTACTAACTATAACTAACAGACTTAACATTAATACTAACAGTATTAAGTCCGTTTACAATATTTTTCCTAACATCGGGTCTTTCTTTTCGTGTCGGGATCACTTAAAAGCTCATAAAACTCAACCGTAAAATTTACCCCAAAGTTAATTAGCATTTTTATTCACCTTAAAAATATTTTTCCATTAACCTAGAGTATCCAGACGACATATTTTCACTTTAAACCCTTTCAAAACTCATTTGGACATTAACGGACGTGTCAGATTCGTTTTTTGGTATTTCTCACAAATTCACGTCTAACCACTAGGAATACCAATAACATAATAATACCGTCAAGAAAAGGGATTATTAATCACAATAAACCACAATTCATCATAATTCTCATAAAAATCATCACCGTCAAGACGGTACAAAATCTAAATAAACTAATAAAAGTCAAATAGTCAAAGGACTATAAAAGAAATATTCAGAACACAAAAAGGGCAAGAGTTACACTATCATTCAACTGGATCTAGTGATACGGACCAAGTGATCTAGATGCCAGGATGGCTCTCCATATAGTGATTTATACATCTAGACCAATAGGATCACGAATAATAACCTATCTTTGCCCTTAGATTGTGAGCTTAGTTGGACTGGTAGGTGACCCTTGGGATCAACGAGTATGTTCTCAATTAATTGGTAAAGACTTGGTTAGTGGACTACTAGTGTATGAATTACCTTTAAGCAGTAAGTAGGTAAAGTCTCTATGAGCTAGGGTTTAACAAGATCACCATTGCTTTAATCCCTAAGATAGATTATAATCAGCAAATAAGGATGCTTTATGCGGATACGTTTAATTGTGATAGAATTCTTCGTATCTAGGTCTTAGGAAGAAGTACCGCCTAAGTCTTAAGAATGATATGCCGCCTCAAGATAAGTAATCATTGCACTAAATAAACAAACCAACGTTCTAATTGGATTAATAATGGTTAATACAGTTTTATTATATTTGGATAGACCGTTCTTTTATCTTCTGTTAATTTACTTGCGTGTGTTTTAGTGTCTTAATTTGATTTTAGTCACCAAAAAACACGTGCCAGTCTCTCAGGCTGAAAACCCTCCTTATCCATTAGATTTGGGATTAACATAGGTTTAGTATAGATTTAACATAGGATAGAATTAACTTAGTTTAGATAACTAAAATATTAATAAATTAAAAGATTGTTTCTCGCTCTTAGTGATCGACATCCTACTTACCACGAAACTCTTATCTAACCAGGTACACTGCCCGTTAAAGTGCTGTTTTTGGTAAAGTCGGCAAAATATAAATTTAAAACTTGAAACATAAATTACAACTACACAACGACACATCAAGTTTTTGGCGCCGTTGCCAGGGAGTGAAAAACTTAATCTTGATTTTTATTTTATATTTTGGTTTTTAACATTAGATTAATCTAACCCTTAGGATATATTAGTGTAATTTAGATTAGTGTATAATTCTGTATATTTGTTTGTTTAATTGTTTATTAGTTTAGTTGTTTGTGTGTTTAATTGTTTTCTAATACACTGTTCTGGTCGAAAACCTGATACGGCGTATCCACTTCCATTAGATATAGCGTATCCAACTTTCTTATCCAATACAGCGTATTTATTCAAAAGATTAATACGGTGTATTAAAATCCATTGAATATGGCGTATTGATCATCTGATACAGTAACAGAAACTGATTCTCCATATTTGATTTCCATGCTTAACTTTCTATCTTTCTTAAGAGCAAATCCTGTTGATATTTTTATCTTTGTCACAGGTCATACTTATCAGAGCTAGTTGATTGAAAAAGATACTACAAGAACTATGGCAGAACCAATTTTAAAGAAATACACGGAAAGTGCTCAAGCTGAATCAAATCCTACTGAGCCAAATACTGACGACAATATAAATATTGAATTCAGTAAGGAATTTTTGATGGAGTTAAAAAATAATGCATACCACGGAATGTTTGATGAAGACGTGGTGGACCACATTGCTAAGGTTCTTGAATTACTTGATTTAATCAAAATTCCTGGTGTGAACCCCCATCGACTACGAATGAAGGTTTTTCCTCTATTACTGGCTGATGATGCAAGACAATGGTGAATAAATGAGGGGGAAGGAAAAATTACCACTTGGGAAGAGTAGTGGAGAGATTCTTTTGTAAATTCTATCCTGAATCCCACGATGGCAAAGATGAAATGTTGGAAGAAGGGGATAATTGGGGGATTGATCCACCTGTATTCATATCACGAGTAAATTCATCATTCGAGAACCATATGAAAATGGATGGAAGGATTAAAAAGGTATTATTCCACTCCTGGATGAATGGAAGTTGGAATAAAAGACGAATGGATAGCAGCATTTTAAACAATAAAGAATGGAAGGAATCTAACTATGGAAACCCCATCAACACTGCTACTGATTCATTCTTTATAGCCCATGACGAACATGACATTGAAAAAGGGAATGTGCTGAGACAAATGAAGCATAAAAAAGACATTAAGAATGATGAGCAACCTAATAAAAGGGTATGAAAAGCCGAGAAGTTTGAAGCTATAAAATATTCACTAGGACTTAACGAAGAATACATTGCTATAAGAAGATGTGAATATAATGCTTGGGAAAGAAATGAAGATAGTATGTCTCAAATCTACCAAGAAAATTTTCAGAAAAAGGACAACGGATGGAAGGTGATGCGAACCGAATAAAGGAAGCTGAAGGAAAAATTCTAACTTAAAGACTAGATGAAACATAAGTGCTTCCCGGGAGACAACCCAGATTGTTATTTATTTATATCGAGTCTGTCTTCCCAAACATCAATACGGCGTATCCGCTCCCTACCATATGGCGTATTGAATGTCTGGACGTTATCAGTCCTTTATTTTTTATGCACTTTAAATATTATTGTTAGTTTTGTCTATACGGCGTATTCATGTACATGATACGGCGTATTTGGCAGACTGGCCCGTATTTAGATACTTTTTACAGGTTTCTCAATACGGCGTATTACAGTTTATGGATACATTGTATTGGTCTCCTGTACAGTTTGTTTAATTTATTTATATGTAACCGTAGG
>BQNB010171911.1:0-13514 GCA_026074375.1 Tanacetum coccineum
GGTATACGATAACGGTTTAAAGCCCGTTTAGATATAACGTTGCGAATAGTACATTATAGGAATAATGTACCTTGTAAAAGTGATTTGATGATATTGACTTGACATGTTATGATGTTTGCTTGACATATATGAAGATAGGATGGTCATAGATAGGTTGCGTGAGCTCATCTACTTTAGTTATGTAAGTTACATGACATACTGAGACATTGACAATGCAAGTAATGTAATAAAGCGAAAAATTTCCCCGTATAATTGTGATAATAGTAAAATAGGTTTTGCATTTGATGAAAATTCTTGGGTTGTTATACTAAGCATATCTCATTAGACGCTTGAGCTACAAAACAAGTTTCGTCTTTAGTCTTTTCTTCCTCATCTTCGCCACTATCGCTCAACATTCCTCCAATGAAAGCTCTTTGATTATTATTTCTTGGTGACTTTGGACATTCTCCGATGAGATGATTTGGATCTCCACATCTAAAGCATTTTCATTCGCTTTTACCATTTTTTGTCGTCTCTACTTATTTGAAACGACTTTATTTCATCACGTGGTGGTCTTACAAATCTTCCTCGTCTTTTGAAGAATTTCTTAAATTCTTTCACGGCCATGGCGTATTCTTCGTCTTCACTATCGAAGGTCAAACTTTCTTCATCACTAGATTCCTTTTTAGCCTTCAAGGCAAGAGATCTACTTTATTCTCTTTTTCCTTTGACCATTTCAGAGTCTTTCTTTATTATCACTTCATAAACTTTCAAATTTCCAATAAGTTCGTCAAGTGACAGTGATGTCAAATCATTCGACTCTTCAATAACCGTAACCTTTGCGTGTCATTTAGGATGAAGTGCCCTAAGGAATTTCCTAACATAGTTCTTGCTAGAAAAACCTTCATCAAGTTCTTTTAGACTAGTAATATTAGTGTTAAATCTAGCAAAACCATTATCTATTGATTCCTCTTTCGGAATCGTAAATTGCTCATATTGTTGAACAAGGAGATCAATTTTATTATTTTGACTTGACTATTACCTTGGTGAGTGATTAATAAAGTATCCCAAATTTCTTTTGCGGTTTTACACATAAAAATTCTTTCGTATTCTTTACGTGGCAAAGCATTATAAATTACCATTTTAGCTTCATTATTTTTAGCAAGTTTCTTTTTAAGATCATCGCTTTGTTTGTCAAATGGTACAATTTCACCCTTTTTAGTTTCGGGATTATTTTGAACGGGAGGAAAATAACCATATGTAATAATATGCCAAAGATCTAGATCTTTTGATTTCACATAAGTTTCGAATCTATTTTTCCAATAAATAAATCCATCACTTTTAAATAGTGGTGGTCTTTGTATAGATTGCCCTTCTAAATATTTTTCCGATTCCATAGATCGATTCAAGTTTTAAAATACAATTTATTTTAAAAATCTTGTTTGACGCGGCTTCCGATACCAATTGTCGAAAACTAGAAGGGGGGTTGAATAGTTTACCACTTTTTAATAAAAAGTATCTTTTGTTTATAAAAATTTAGATTCGACTTTATTTGATCTCAATGTGTACACAATATGAACAATGCGATTAAGTAAATAAATGATAACAAGATATAAAATGAATATGCAAGACAAGAGATAAGAGTTAGAAGGATCAAACCACAACACAAGGATTTATAGTGGTTCGGTAACGAAGCTCCTCTTCGCCCTACTCCACTCCCCGAGTACCCAACTCCAGAGTTCTCTTCACTATGTAAACAAACTCCCTTTAGGCGGAGAAAATTGTACACAAGTAGCTTACACCAATTTCCGACACAAAGCCAAATGTCGAGTTCTAATCTTAGCTAGAACCAATCTAACACACACTTTGTATTTTGAGGCCTAAAATACTAACCGCACTATCAACACTTCACTTCACCTAAACACTAACATGATCACCCCGATCTATCTATTCTCACTATGATCACCACGATCTAACTATACTCTCTATGATTACCACGATCTAACTATACACTCTATGATCACCACGATCTAACTATACACTCTATGATCACCACGATCTAACTATTACACACAATTACACAAGATGTACAAATGATTTACAAGATATGATACAATCATAACAATGTTGCGACAACACGAACTAAGCTATAACACTTCGTAACTTGATGGTAGGTGTAACACCCCCAAATTGGGTCGCAGCGGAATAAGGGTCCGGGGCGTGTTACTTCATAGATCAATAACACAAGATGTATATAGAACGAACAAAAAGTCATTTAAAACTGATACATTGGACTTAACAAAGTATTTGTTACATAAGCCGAAGCTTCACTTGTCCACTTGTTCAAAATACAAAGATTTCTAGCCATAAAGTTCTTAAAAATGTTAATGCGACCAAAAATCTTTAATGCATGATATCCAAATCAAAACCACCAATGTATCCCTTGCACCTCGTGCTTACTGATCCCCTGAAAAACATTGCTTTAAAACGTCAACAATAATGTTGGTGAATTCATAGGTTTGATAAATCATATATTGTAGGACCACAAGATTTCCCAAGTGTATGATAATGCAACAGATGCAGACATCATATAAATGTAATTACGTTGCCCTAAGCTCATGACACTGAAGCTCGACATAAATGAATACCATATAAATGGCCTGCTATTGCCGTGATGATGTTCTAAACCCCAACATCATATGATCGACATGGTATTAACGTTCGTTTGCCCAGTGAGATAGCTAATCACCCCAAACGGGTGATGTCCTCAGAATCCCAATAATTATTTCATTAACATTCGGTCATAATCCAGTAATGACAGTTTCATGATAATGGCTCAACTAGGGTTATCCTACTTAGGCTACACGTAATTATAATATGAACTTAACCACTTGTGTCAGTTTATAAAACATTGCATGTTTCTTACCCCAAAAACTTGTAAAACAAATCATGTAAAAAGCGTTTAGGGCTATGAACTCACATTAGTGAGCGAATACCAATGTATATCACAGATATGTGCCACGCACATCGTCAAATCGTCAGATGCAACCTATTTAAATTAAGGTCGTATAAGTACTAATCACATTGGGTAATTACTACCATGCATAATTCTATATAGCTAATCACCATCTAATTGTTTTGGAAAAATTGTGTTTAATAAGTTAAAACGTTTATAATTACCGTTGTAGTAAAACTGGCGTAACTTTCGCGTTTTAAGCCCGATTTTGACGTTTCTTATGCCCACGCTTTCGTATTAGGACGAGTTATCATAATTTGACATTTTCATATTTTTGATCCTCTGATGAACAGTACTTTTTACTGTTCACACCAGTTATAAAGTTATTTTTATAGTTTTAGTTATCGTAAAACCCGTAAACGTCGTATTTTATTCGTTATAGCTCCGTTTTTAGCGATTCTTTCGAGCACGTTCTCGTAATTGAAAGTTCTAATGATTTATGAGGTTTACAAAAATAAAAGTTTCTGTCATGAATAGTAACTTTTATAAAAATAGTTTTATAAAAGTATTAATTGTCGTAAACTCGCGAAATTCATAACTCATTCGTTATTAATTGAAAATTTTCGTTTCTTATCATTTTGGAATCCTAAAAATATGTGTAATCTGTTAAAAATACTAAACTTGCTGTTTTATATAATTTTTATAAATTGTTTTATAAAAATTCTTTTATAAATCCGTTTATTTATCGTATAACTTGTTTTTACCGTAACTTTTTCGTTATTTATCCGTTTTTCAAGTTTCTTACATGTCCGGATTCGTCTTGAGATGTAGTATTTTATAAAAATATAAAATAAATATATTTTTATACGAATTTTTGGCAGAAAGTTGTGATGACTTTCTTAAGTCCATATTTAACTTTTGTTTTCATACTTTCAACTTTGTAACTTTACCACAAGTCTTATATATACCATATATGTTATATGTGTTACATATAATAAGTCCATTAGTCCACATATTATCCATTTGTCCAAGTTACCAAGATGTACAAGTCATAAACATCTCATGAAAACATAAACTTTACTTAAGTACCTTTTAACTACAAGTTCATACTTGAACTTTTTATACATTAACCAAGTGTGTACAAGATTTATACTTCTAATATAACTTTATTTTAGTGATCATATAACATAACCAAAAGTCCATAAATAAGATTTACATGTCATTTGTCTTACTTTTACTTGTAACATATCAAATGAACTTTATAAACCCTGATTTGTATTTATCCATTTTTACACCAAAACAACATGGTACGATCCTTTTACATCCATTTTAACATGATCTCATTAACATCATAACATGTTTAAAGGTGAACAAATCCATAATTACAAGTAAAAATCCTTTTTACATGTTAAAAAGTCCTAAATGGTGATTTTGCTATAAAGACTAACATATGCATAAAAACTCATGAAATGAAAAGATAAAGGTTTTAGGTAACCTTAGTGATGAATGATGATGATGAGAAATATGTGCTAAACCTTTGTTTAGACTTTAAACCCAAGCTTGCATAATATGAAACCCTAATTTTCTAAATAAACCCTAATCTTGTTTTATTGCTTCAACACTTGCAAATGGTTAACCAAGGCTTGCAAATACCTTAGTATATCTTAGGAAGGATGTGTGATGGCTTGTATAGGTTGTAGAAAATTTTATATGGATTGTGTATAAGGGTGAGTTGAGCCGTGGGCTTCAAAGAGAGAAAAGAGAGTGTTTGTTTGATTTTTAGTTAAGTGTTTGCTATCTATGTGCTATCTCTCCTTGAACACTTGCACATATAAGAGTTAGTTGGTCAAAAAGAATGCAATAGTGGTCTTTGAGACATAAGGAGGGTCTTAAGGAAGACAATGGTCTAATTGGGACAAGTTATGGCTAGCTTTAATGAGTTAAGAGATGTACAAGCCAAGTTGTATGAAAATTGTGCTCTATGATTCTTATTGTTGTTGTTGCCATGTGATGGGGTGGGGAAAAATGGCTTTTAGATGTCTTTTGCTATCTAACATAATATTTAGTGAAATATAGGAAAGTTACAACTTGTAGATTTTAATAAAAGATGTTTACTTGCAAGTATTTGTGTATTGTTTTGTATCTTTAATGTACAAAGTGTAAAGTAATATTAACTTGGGTAAATTTAATAAAACCTTGAGTGTTGGGTACAATCGTGGGTATTTGTTGAAGCGTAGATTAATTAACGTGGTTTCGGGTATGCCTAAACGTAATTTATCGCGAAACGTATACACTTTACGTATCCGAAAAAAATAAAATGAACAAAGACCATAATTATTCTCAAAATAATTATTTAATACTTGATTGATGTAAACGCTTAATTGTTTGATGCCCGTTTACATTGCACGCTATTTTTTAGCGTACGCGATTTAACTTAACGTTTATGATTTAAAGCAAACGCGTACAATACAAAAGATAAATAATAGATTTATCGACGTCGTCAATGACTTAAAAACACAGGGTGTTATATAGGGAATCTGTTTGTTTGTCCTATTTAGGACATTTATTGTATGTTTAGTGTATCCATTATGTTTAGTGCATCATTGGACACATTAGGGCATCTGTTTGTTTGTTTATGGCATCTGTTTCTATGTTTAGTGTATCTGTTATGTTTAGTGCATCATTGGAAATACTTTGGCATCCGTGTGCATGTTTAGTGCATCGATGAACACATTAGGGCATCAGTGATTGCTTTGCCTGTTTAGTGCATCATTTGTCATATTAGGGCATCCATTTGTATGTTTAGTGCATCACTGGACATATTAGGGCATCGATGAATATGTTTAGTGCATCAATTTACATCGTAACACATATTAAGGCATCAATGTGTATGGTTATCGCGTACTTTCACCATTATGTTATCATATTTGACACTTATTTTTAATAAAGAAACTAAGATTTTGGAAAATATAAATATAATATTTGGATATTAGTAAAAAAAACTGTTATATTTAACGTGTACTAATGTTGCGGTTATAGTAGACGAAAGGGAATTGGCTTTTTACTCTCATTTAATTGGCTTGTTATACATAAGCTGTTTAAGGATTCATTTGATTTTCTTTCAGTATCATCTGAAACTGTTTTTCGTCAATGCGTGTCACTTTTGCGGAAAAGTTGTAATTTGATTTTGCTCAAGTATTATTTTGTTAATCTGGGTTGCCGTGAGATGTCAACGAATTATTGGGACAACCCACCACGGTACCTATGTTTGGATAGAAAGTCTCGATATAGCAATGTCAAGGGTCTGATGAATAAAAGCCAAGTTAAAATAAAGGGTGAAAAGAAAAGATGCCCTCTCTAACACATTGGCAGTAACATAGGTCAATAACAATCTGCTGTCCAGAATTACAAAGATGCTTGCTGACTTTGCAGAAACCTGACATCAATGGACAGCCAGTGATGCAATGCACACCCTGCCGAACTCACGTCAAAAGAATCTCTCAAAAGATTTTGTTTTAATTTCCCATTGGGAGATTACACTGCAATTTCTATTCGAACGTTTTTCACCTTCGAGTTAGTTGGTATTGAAAAGGATAGGACCAGTCTCTCACAGCTTCCCACTTACAAAACTGCAAGTGGTTGCACAAATGAGTCTAGTATGCTCAAAATGAGATCTATCCAATAATCTACATTAGAGACACTTATCCAAAATAGATCGATAGCTAATTACACAACAATGATGAACACAAGAAATGTATATAAGGGGATCATACGCATATCCTTGTGATTTTGCTAGAACACTCCGAGGATGATACTTATGTATTACACAGTGAAGATGGAAATCCTGGCTTGAGCCACATCTATCCAAACAAGCCTATGAAGGTAGACTACTGAGATCCTAGCACGGATCAAACGTGAGATACTAGGATATCGAGTATCTGCTCCTAGCTTATGATATGAGACGAATAGAATTTTGAAGACAGATAAAACCTATTTGGTGTGCCCATAACAAACCGGTTTGCATCTTGATCACACCGACTGATTTTATAAATCTATTTTAATCTATGTCCATGGGGAAGCCTTACAAGGGTATCTAGGCATAAGGAACACTGTTGAACACTAAATGAAGGCTTCATCAGAAGGATAGTGAACATCCGGTTCACGTTTTGGTGTTGTCTGCTTGTGAGATGCTCCGAACATGACAACGCTAGTGCAGCTGGTAAACGAACTTAATAAATTACAATATATCACCCTGTCAAAGAGTATCTTCATGAATAAAGATAATTTCTACCTGATCACAGGCATTATTTATACTGAGTAATAGGGAACCATGGTTGTTACAACTGTATTTGACGAAGTGACAAAGCCACTTTCGTCCATATATGTTGTTTATCACTAACCCATTTATGAAGATTTCCTGACGATGGTAGTAGTTTCCTGATGACAAGTCGAAGCCAATACCACATGCCCATACTCGACCGACATATGTAAAGACATCATGAAAGCTCAAGTACATGTTTCAAGACTTCCACTACTCTGATACCGCACAAGAAAGATGGTTACACACGCTTTCAACATCAAGAACAGTATGAGCATGTCGGTCCAGAAGTCACAAGATAACAAGAAGGCAAAAGATCACAAAACGATGATAAGAGATTATGCTTGGTTGATGATCTAAAAAAAAGCTTAAATTCACATTCCAGTCAAGCCTATCAGAACAAGCTTAAGCCTTAAGTCAAAGATCACTACATCATGTTCATAAGATGAAGTAAAGAAAACAAGTCTGCGAGCATAAGACTGAAGACAAAGCATAGTATGCTAGGTTTAAGTTTTTGTAAAATGGAGTGACCTCCCTTAGGGGGAGATTGTTAGGAACACAAAAAGTGTCGGTTACTTCTATTATATCATTAGATAGCTCGTATAGCAATATTTGGAAACTAAATAGTCTAGTAAAGCCCAAGGCCCATGGAAAGCCCACTAAGGGTCCATATGGCCAGCCACTCTAGTATATAAATACCCCTTTCCACACCTTGGAGAGGGTTGGTTGTTCACTTTTCTAATCTAATATTTCCTTTTTTCCTTTCTCTCTCTAGAAGTGTTCATCCATCCTTTCTCTCTCTAGTTCTTCATTTGTTTGATTGTGAGTTAAGATAATCTAGTATTCTTTAGGAACAATTGGAAGCTCTAGCTATAAAAATAGATTCTCAATTCCAGAGTTTAAAAGAAGAATTACAAGATATGCGTAACAAATATTATGACCTTAGAGATAACCACACTTCTAAAAACCACATGAACGATGACACGCCGATGTGTGAATGTCATGAAGTAAATTCCATCCAATCTGGAGGTTATCAAATCCGAGATTCTCATGATTCGTATTCTCACCAATCCCATTATGATCAACCTCAATCAAATAATGATTCCAAAAAATCGCTCACAGAATTAAACAATGATGTAAAAAATGATCTTAAAGATTTTAAAAGATGTATCCGTAGCATGAGAATTGTTCATGATAAACTTTTTTACAGGGACGATCAATCTAAAACTGACCCAAAAAATCAATCACTAAATTTTTGGATGGTCAAAGAATTTCAAATATGTTTTTTAAGAACAATATTAATGATATAATTATAAGATGAAACAAAACAAAAAAATTGTCAAACTATATATAAAAATATGGAAAGTAAAATAGATGAGTGGTCGAAGTCTTAAAACGTATCTTCAGAACAAACCGATGGACTGAACCACCACCTTCTCCTTAAACTCACACCGAGCAAGTGAATACCGTATTCACTGGGAGTGGAAAGTCCAATGATCCTTCAAAAATTCAAAAAGATCCACCACCTCCTATCATCGTTAACAATAAAATAGAAAAAGACCGACCATTTAAAACAGCAAAAAAGGGCTATCACGTGGTGAAAACAAATGAATATCCATTATTGTGAGTACATACCAAAAATCTCAAACCCTTAGCATTTCAAAGTGAATCATTCCCACTTGAATCGTATCGTCAAGGAATCTTAAATCAAGTTAAGTATAACAATAATAATATAGTAGAAATAGTCAATAATAATAATAAACCTATAAAAACTAATATATATACATAAAATAAAAGCTTTGCAGTTTTTAAGTATGTCGCGCACAGGGCCTGTGTGTTAAACAAAAGCTGCATGTTTTTTAAATATGTCACGTACAGGGCCCTTGTGTTTCGTATCTGACTACTGTATCCAAAAAGAGATTTAATGAACTTTGTGGGTGTGTTCGCAGTAAACCCTCGCGAGACTATAACTCGTCCACTCGGGACACCGAGGGGTTTAAAGGCTTGTTGCATATGCTAAATGCAACCGTGATGCCTACGAAAGTGTGCTTTAGTATTTTACGGTTTTTGTAGTTTTGTTTATTTTGCACATTTCATAAATAAGTGGAGCTTAGATTGGTGGTTGCCATTTTACACTTGGTGACATATATTTGGATCGGTATACTATATGCGGTTGAATTCACATGTTTGGCGTTTTGTTTTGCGCCATATCTTCTAAAATTTAATCGAGCACTTATGAGCCACGGGAAGTCTCGTTTCTCTTGTATTTATTTTTCCCGCTTATCCTACTTTTAAGTTATTTTCTAATTACGTTTAATGCTCAACTTAAGTGTGGGGGGAAAATGAAATTGAAAAATGAGACTCATTTTTTTTAGAATTTATACTCTTTTGTTCGCCCTCGGTAATCTAAAAATTTATTTATATATCTTTTGCCACTTAGGTTAATATATTAGAATAAAACATAGTTTTTGAAACCAGAGATGTGTCCTGATTGATAAAGCAGATCCGACTCGGGATCAATTACATTATTAGCATATTTATACCAATCACCCAAAAAATGTAAGGTTTAGATCTTAATGAATTCAGGTATCCATCTTTGATACCTAAGATAATTTTTGCCCATAGCTTTCTCGAGTTAAGGTTTGAATGCAATTGCAAGTGTCTCATCCGTCGTTACGGCTGTGTATTTGTAATTTTTCGCCTTTTCTAGAGCATTGGTATAGGTTTATAAATTGTATGAGTGTGCCAGTGATTTCTTGATTCTAGAACTTGTGCTTGAAATCATTACGAGACCGCAGTGAGATCACGTTCGCGTGATAGAGGTATTTTTAAGTGATAAAGAGGAAATCTAAGATTTAACCAAATTAGCCCATCCATTTAACATATTCTTTTAGCTAATTACATTGATTAGCTAACCACCCATATATAAACCCTTGTGTAGCACTCATCTTTAGTGCTAGATACCCCTAGTAAAACTTGCAGAGCCATTCTATTCATTTTTCTCATCTACGAAAAAAATATACAAAAATATATAACATTTAGCCTAGCCTTACTCCTTGTCGAAAGTCTCCACGGTTGGTTGCTAGTTGCTTGGTATGATTTGTTGATTTTTTTTATAGTTTGCTTGCATTTTGCTATAAGTGTTATGCCGTTTTAACGAAGATGAAGAGTGCACGCTTCGTATTTCGTATTTTTTTGGTGTACACTTATATTAAGTGTGGGGGAATTGTTAGTTGTGTGAAGGGTTGATTAAAAAATCAAAGAAAAAAAGAGAAAAAGAAAAGTGATGAATAAGAGTTGGATTGTTGTTGGCATTTGCGACGTATTGATATATTATGATATGTGCCGGATATATTGATGAGAGGTTCGATAACCTCACGGGTTTGTGGATTGTCATAACTAGCAACATGGGTTCTTGGACTTGTCGACATGTATATTATAAAACCAATTCCAGTATATACTTCCCATGACTTATCCACACCCTTATTAACCCTTAGCCTAACAACTCGAATAAAAGTCCTCTTTTGATATTTATACCTGGTGCTTACGCCATGTCGGTGCAGTTTTGTTTCTTGTACAAGCCTATGGTAACTTAATGAATCATGTCTGAGCAATTGAGTGTGATTTCCTTTTACCCTCTATTACATCACATACGAGTGTTTGAGTGAATTATACTTTTCCTTATTCGTGAGGTGCTTAGTCATGTTATTACAGCTTGAAGATCGTTGGGTATTGTCAAACATTTTTGTGTTTACATATTAAAAATCCAAAAATATTTTTCATAATTCTATTTTTGTTTTGTAAAGCTTATTTTTTTATTTATTTTGCTTGAGGACAAGCAAACCCTTAAGTGGGGGGGGGGGGGGGGTTGCGCCTTTTTGCAGCTTATCTATTACAAAATGCCAAATACTCTTTTGATATTTTTCAACACTCAATTAAATTAAAAAAAAAATTAAGGAAAAATTAAAAATATAAACAATCAACATTTTCCTGTCTTGTCATTAGAAACCTTTGTTTATAAAAATTCCTTTTCTTAGATTTTGCTTGAGGGCTAAGCAAAGTTTAGATTGTGTGTGTGGGGGGGTATACCGCTCAAATTGATACATATATTCAATATGTGGTTTATTCAGTGCATGTTAATATATCTATTTATGGATTAATGTATAAGAACTTTCTGATACTTAATAAACTATATTTTGCTATTGTAGGAGTCGTATAAGAAAACACGAAGAATTAAAGCATAAACGAAGAAATAACCAAGTTAAAGATCTCCCGACCACCTGTCCACCGTATTGGTCCATAACTCGGTCAACGAAACTCGGATTGAGTTGATTCACGAGGCCACGAAGAGAACTCAATTACTACCAACTTTGAAAAAGCAAGTGCTAGAATTCCGCCAAGTACGCCGCATATTACAAACAAGTGCGGCGCTATTTTTCACCAGACATTAAATTCCATAACATATAAATCAACTTTAACCGACAATAAGCCCAAGATTCGGCGCACAAGATGAAAAAGTGTGGCGCACTAAGCCCCCAAATAGAGCCATAACTTAAAGCGCTTTGGCTCTCCCATTTCACACACCCTCACACAAATCAATCTAGTTCGTTTAGAACACTTAAAATAAGGATTTTTGGTGATTAAGGCTTGATAAACCTTTGATCCAAACCACCCTTGGCACCACAACATCTCTTGATCATACTTTCACTCAATCGAAGCCATGTCAGATGATATTGACTTGTTATTTCTTGATCCTACAAGTGTGGTGATAACACCTTAATTATTTGGGATAATATGAATCAATAGCTTGGGTTATTGATAATATTTTTTGGTTGGAAAAGCTTGTAATCTCTATATTTTGATCTTATAACTTTGGTACACTTCTATTATCTTTTGATAATGAATGATTCTGAATTTTATGAGTTTAATATGTGTATTACTTGTTTGATTATGAAGTAGTGACCTTGTGTGTATTTGGGCATAATGTGATCTTTGATATGATGCGTTTGGATATGTGTTTATTGAATTGGTAAAACATATTTTATATAAGAATATAGCCCGAAAGGGTTCTTTATATATGTGTTCTATCATTCCACTTAATATATTGGTTATAATAACTTATAAAGGCTGAAAGGATTTTTTGTTATTAATTGATATAATCACTAGTCACACTTAAAGGCCGAAAGAATTTGTGACTTGTGATAAC
This sequence comes from Tanacetum coccineum, assembly GCA_026074375.1. Taxonomy (NCBI): domain Eukaryota; kingdom Viridiplantae; phylum Streptophyta; class Magnoliopsida; order Asterales; family Asteraceae; genus Tanacetum; species Tanacetum coccineum. The sequence goes on from BQNB010171911.1 coordinate 12,460, forward strand.
TCTATTTTCTAAACTTGTAAACACTATCCCAAACATATCATTTTCTCAGTATCATTGAATAAACAAACATACTTTATTTCCTTGCTTGAATCATCTCTTAATTGCTTTCTTTACAATATTTAATTTATGCACGTTTTGGTTAATTTGAAAGTGGCAATCATTTTAGCCTTAGCACCTTAATTACAAACTGTGAAAATTATAATTCTCTTGGGATGACTTGGACTTACCTAAACTATACTATACACGAAAGGGTATACTTGCCCGAGTGTTATGTTTTTAGTAAAAAAATCAGTATTTCTATTATTATAATTTTAAAGCTTTTAAAACACACATCAGGTTTCCACCTAAGACAAGGTCTAGGAGACATTTTCTCAGGTACAATGGAAGACTTATTAGGAGAAAATCTATGTCCTATGAAGATCTGCCTTATAGGTTTCTGAGTATGACTCTTCTCTTCTACGGGTTTGTTACTGTTTCTAGTCTTACGGGATTGAACCTTAGCACGAGACTTATTGGTATTATTCGTTTAACTCGGTTAGGTTACCTTGGTTGTTCGTTTATTATGTTTGTATTCAATACAATGGTTATTGGCTAATACCTTTAGGTATTAGCCATGTTTATGATAATTTAATATTTGGTTTGTTTATCTTAATTGCTTAATTTATCATTGAGTGTTGATTATGTTTACCAATTTATACTCGTTTACGTGCTTAAGTATGCGACCTATCATTCAACTGGATCTAGGAATGCAAAATATAGAGCTAGCTAGATGTCGGGATAGCTCTCTATATCCGTAATTTATATATCTAGAATCATAGGATCATAAATAATGACCTATCCTTGCCATTGGTTTAGTGAACAAGTTGGACTAGCAGGTGACCTGGGATCAAAAAATGACATTCTGATTCCCTTGGTAAGGACCCAGACAGTGGACTACTAGTATATAAAGAGCCGTTAAGCAGTAAGTTAGTAAAGTCTGGTTGAGCTAGGGTTTAATAAGATTACCATTATTAATCTCCTAAGATAGATTATTATCAATAAAATAATGCTTTATG
>BQNB010171912.1:0-11549 GCA_026074375.1 Tanacetum coccineum
TGGCAGACTTAACTATGTCTACGAGACTTAACTCTATAACTACCAGACTTAAGTCTGTTTACAATAATTCCTAACAATATACATGGTATTATTGTTTTCAATTTATAACAATTATGTACTATATTCGCATGTTTAATCCATGAATAACTTGTTGCATTCTAAACTATGTCTATTATCAGTTAACAATATGAGAGTATTGTTAAATTAAGACAAATGTGAGCGATTGCCTTATTATGTTGAATATATAAAGATATGTTTGCCAAACTCACATGTTATTCAGTGTGGTTGAATATTGGATACCCCAACCTGTGTAAATTACTTTATGGATCGATGTTAGTAAGTGAGTTACACATATGACAAAGTTTTTGCTTATCCTCAGACTTGAGATGCAAGCAAGTCTTGCATGTCTGGATGGTATTTCTTGATTATAGAACATCGCTATGCTGAATAAGGTAGTTATAAAATCTATTTTTAGAAATGTTTTTGTTATGAATAAGAAAAGTGTTTATGTTTATTATTAAATAGAATTGGTCATTGTATAGTTTATAGTTTTAATAGTAATTATATTGTAATAAAGTCAAACCTTGGTCAAACTTGAGTAATATTGACCAAGATGAGACTAAAGTAGGGAAAATAGTTAGGACAAGTCAATAAGTATAAATACCCATTTAGTAAGGGCATTTATATATGTCAGTACTTTGTAATCTCACACTCCTCAACCTCCCTTTTATTTTCCCTTTTAATGAAAACTTTAAAAATGATGAAAAATACTCTTTAGCTCCTCTCCGCTTATTCTATAACTTTCGTATGATATCTAATGCAAACATGATATATAACAAGTGATATATATCGCCGAAAGAGATCTAGTTTGTGTTTTCGTTTGTCAAATCAAGCTTAATTGTGTGATTTTTCGATCTAAGAGCTTTCAGAACTAAGATCACTTGTAAGTTTCATATAATCTTGATATTAGATTTAATATTTGACGTGTTTTTGATCCTAAAACGCTTTTAATCACTTTCGGAAATGTCAAACTGTGTATTTAATAGCTAGTATACAAAAACTATTCGTTTAGAGTTGATTTTGATAAAAAAATAATGGAATTTGATAGCTTTCGTAACGATGAAAACTAGTTTTGGTAACTGTTTTTGTGCTTAAACTGCTTTCGTAATATTGATAAAAGGTTTTGAAAACTATTTTTAGGCAGGAAATTTACTTTCGTATTATAGTTTTAGCTTTCGTATTGTAGTTTGAGCTTTCGGTAACTGTCATACGTAAGTAAAATAAGCTTTCGGAAACCAGCCATTAGCTTTCGTAAACTAGTCATTAGCTTTTGAAACATAAAAATTAGTAAATTTGAAATGATAAGATTAGATATTTTCATTTTAAACTGCAAAAATCATATTTATAAGTTCCTTGATAATTTCGTAGCAAATAATTTACGAAAGTTGAGGTTTCTTGTTTTTTACGAAAGTAGAGGAAATTTGGAATTTATGAAAGCCGTGGTTTCGTATATTGGTGCTTTTGGTAACCGTTTTGGTTTCATATTCTGTGCAGCTTTTATATTCTTGGTTTCGTATCTAGAAATTGGTTTTGGTTTCGTAATCCAAGTTTTCGTAACACAGGTTTCATACAGAAGGTTTCGTATCACAGTTTCCTATATGAAGGTTTCATAATTATGGTTTTGTATTTCCAAGGTTTCGTAGTAGAGGTTTCATATTACAGTCTTGACATAGTTTCGTATCATTGAGGTTTCGTAACACTTGGTTTCATAATCAGAGGTTTCGTAACATAGCTTTCCTACTTGAAGGTTTCGTAATTTAGTTTTCGGATTTGAAGGTTTTGTATCTCAGTTTTAGATGTTTCGTAACACACTCTTTGGGGTTTCGTAACACAGTTTCAGAGGTTTCGGATATTCTTACTTTCGGAAATTGAGCTTTCGTATAAATGCTTCTTGTTACTTAGACTTTGTGTACAAGTCAAGGTTTCGTATCTTCAAGGTTTCATATTTGTGGTGTTGTAATACAAGCACAGTTGTTATTGCTCTTTGATTTCACGATTGCAAGACTTTATCTCTAAAACGATCTACGTTTGCATTGTATCACGGTTTGCTTCACAACATGTCTGCTTCAAATCAACAAAGTCTTGTTGAATCAGGAGCTTCTGATAGACCTCCAATTCTTGAGAAAGGAAATTATATTCCATGGGTAAGTCGATTTAGGAGGTTTCTAGAAAACAAGATGGAAGACGGGAAATGGATGTGGTGTTCAATTGAAAAAGGACCTTATAAGAGCCCAATGATTCCTAATCCAGATGATTCCAGTTAAGAGATACTTGAACCAATTGCTAAAATGACTGAAGCTAACAAGAAACAATATAGTGTAGATATCAAAGTAATGAATTATCTTCTTCAAGCAATACCTAATGATACCTATAAATATGTGGATGCTTGCCCAAATGCTCATAAAATGTGGGAACGAATTAGAAGGTTGATGTATGGTTCTGAAGTAACTAAAAAAGAGAGACACTCAAGAATTATGAATGAATTTGACAAATTTGCAACAAAGGAAGGAGAATCATTAGAATCTATTTATGAAAGGTTGACAACACTTGTGAATGTTATGGATCGTAATGATGTTCGTCCTATAAAAGTATCCATCAACACCAAGTGTCTCAATTCTTTGCAACCTGAATGGAGAAAATATGTTACACTGAATCGTCAAAACAAAAATTTGATTGATGTTGAGTAGGATGAGTTATGTGAATCCTTACTACAATTCGAGCCACATGTCAAACCATCTAAGGCAAAGAGAGCTGCAAAGAACCATGGTCCAGTAACACTAATTGCTCATTCAAATGCTTACTCATCACAATCTCATGCAAGTCCTTCATACTCTCATTCACCACAACCATATTATGTCACTCATTTTTCATCAGTAGTTGATTACGAAGAAGATTATCAAAGGGAGTTACAAGGGGATGCTTAGGAAGACAAGCTGACAACTTCAATGATTTTATTAGCATGAGCAATCACTCAGAAATTCTCTACACCAACCAATAATCGTCTTCGTATGTCATCAAACACAAGGAATCAAGTTGTGATACATGATGGTAGAGTTGACATACAAAGCAAGAATGTAGGCTATGGTGGGAATGGTAACAGGAATGCAGGGAGACAAAGCAAAAATCAAGAAGCTAATGCAGGTAATGGTCTGGTTCAGCAGATTGATGAAAGTGATCAGATTGTTCAGCGTGTTTTACGAACTGAGTCAAATCCGGGAAGGGCAAATATTCAGTGTTATAACTGCAATGCAAAAGCCCATTACGCTCGTGTTGTCCAAAACCAAAAGTTCATGATGCAAAGTACTTCAGGGAACAAATGCTGCTAGCTATGAAAGATGAAGCTGGAGGCAACCTCAATGATGAAGAAAATGATTTCATGCTAGATAATGCTTACATAGATGAAACATTAAAAGAGCTAACTGTTGCAGTAATCATGATGGCATGTATTCAACCAACAAATGACAAAGTTGAGACTAAGCCAAAATATGATGCGAAGGCTATCAGTGATGTAAATGCTTCGCAAATCAATCTCATTGAATGGCATGATATCCAAAGGTGTTCATGAACACACGAATCATGAGAAACTTAAAACTGTTATTAACACATCTGATGATGATAATCAAATTGATTTTAATATCATATTTAATGATCCTTATGTTCAAAATAATGGTGGACCAGTTGAAAATGATTCAAATGCTCATAATCAATATTTTGATATTAAATCCCTGGCATACAATGTTCACAGAGAAGATGAAAATTAACAAAGATTAAATAATGAGCTTCAAAAGAAAAAAGTGTTGCTATAAAAGGAGCTTGAGACGTATAAGGAACGAGTCAAAACACTTAACTTTAAATCGGTTTAATGTTCAAAATATAAAGAAACATGTGATGATTTGGAACGTGAAATACGAGCTGATAAATTCACTATTGAAAGAATTTTAAAAGAAAAAGATTACATTGTTAGTGATTTTTTTGAAATTGAAAATGAATAGATAATAATTCAACATGAGATTCCGTTGGCTAAAAAGGCTTTCAATGAACGAGAAAACCAATATCTTGAGGATATTGTTGATCTCAAGGAAAAACTCAGTTCTCATGATCGAATTATTTATAAAATGGGTCAATAAATTCAAACCATTCACATGCTTGGAAAAACACCAAACAAAGTTTATGATCCTTTTCTAAAAGCTAGGTTGGGTTATCAAAATCCTGAATATCTTAAGAAAGCCATTGCAGTACAACCTAAAATGTATGATGGTGAAAGGCTTCACAACACTAAATTAATAATTGATTCACCTGATTTTAAAGAAACTCTTGAGGACGTGAAAGAGGGTCGATTGAAAATGAGAAATAAAATGATTCAACTAGATTATGAAAAGTTAAATGCTCTTTATGATACATTTGTTCCTCAAAAAGAACCTTCTGCTGAACAAACTTATTTTCAACTCCTTCTACATCTACTGTAGCTTCTGAGTCAAGCAAAGAGATGTCAGAATGCCAAACGAAAATAAATTGTTAAAAATGTTTGATAAATTGGATGAAGCAATCCTTGCATTGTAGACTAATATTGACATCACTCTTTTAGAAGATAGTTAAAGACGTTGGATAAATGATGGTCAAAATACATTGAGACAATTTTACAAAACTGATGTAATTCCGATGTCACTTTCTTTGATAAAGAGCTCAAAAGAACTTAAACAAGAACTTACTAAAGAGGTACAGGAGATGTTAGATATCTTTAATTCAATGGAAAAAAAGTTAAGAAACAATCACAAAAAGATAACATTTTTCAAAATGAAATCGAGCGACTTTTGGATGCATCCTTTACAAGAGAAATCAGAGATTGTGTGTTAATTTCTGTTGAAGAACAGAAAAATGAGATTTTGATGCTTGAAAAAGGACAAATCTCAAATGACTCTGTTAGACTTAGTTTTATTAAAGTGATGGTCATTAATTTCCCGAACCTTGAAATAGTCAGGTTTATGTTCTCGGGAATTCTTTAAGCTAATCGCGCCTTAGTTACGGGCTTTAAAGCCCATTAGATATCAAGCCCGGCCTTGGAAGCCCACTTAGACCCAAGGTCGAACCATGTATTTTACTATATAAAGCCCTCTCCTCATGTGGAGAGGGTGTTGCTCCATTTTTCTTTTCTTTCTTTCTATAAAGTAACCATTTTCTCTCTAGATTTTCTCTTTCTAAAAAACTACTCTCTCTCTCTAGAAATCAGCAAGATTTCATGTGTGTGTATGTGATTTGATAAGGCTAACAAGTGGTATCAAGAGCTTAAAGTCGGATTCGTGTTTGATTTGTGGAAAATAAGCTCAAATTCGTGGCTTATTTTGGTCAAAAAACCCACGGATCATGTTGGTTTTTGGCCTATTGGTTTGTTAATCATCCTCTTTCCTTGTTATACTTGTTAAACAAGTTATGTTGCAACCATTTCATGGTGTTTAGATCGTGATTTTCTAGTTACTTTTTGTTCTTGGTTCAAAAAGTCAAACCCAGAATTTTGTGCTTAGATGTGTTTATGTTTATGTTTTTAAGCAAGATCTAGGCATAAGGTAACTAGTTGTGCAAGAAAAATCAAGGTACAAGGTCAAAAATGGTGTGTTTTAGATGATTTTGTTGGAAAAATACATGTTTTGCTCGAAGTTGACTTTCTGTTTGAATGAAGCAGAATATGTGTGCTTGAAGGAAGCAGAATATGTTTTGAATGAAGCGAAACATGTTTAAAGCGAAATATGATAGGTTGATTTGAAGCGAAATATGTCATTTTTAAGAGAAACATGCACTTCAAGTGAAATATGAAGAGTTCAAGCGAAATATGAAGATTTCAAGCGAAATATGAAGTTTTCAAGCGAAATATGCATTTTTTGAAGCGAAATATGCATTTTTGAGCGAAATATGCAATTTTTGAGCGAAATGTGCAATTTACCGAAAATCAGCCAACTTCAGTAATCCAAATTCGGTAAACTTCCATTTTTGGTTAAAGCCCATTTTCTATGATCCAATTTCGGTTAAAGGCCATTTTTTGGTAAAATTTATTGTTGGACAATTCGGTCTTTGGACTTTAAAATGACACTCAACCAAACACAACAAACATCGACCTAAACCATCAACAAGTACTTAAAAGACATTGATTCACAACAAACAAACCTCAACAACAAACAATTATTCATTCACGGTTTTCTATTGATTTTGTAAAATCCCGTTAAACTTTTTATCGGTTTTAATCATAGTCTTGTAAAATCCCGTGAACGTTAATTGCAATCAAACCCACTTATCACTAAAACGATCATATCTTATCTTTTCACATCACTTTTGCAATGTCGACTCAATAAGACATCAATGCTATTAGAGCACAACGACTTGCAAATACACATGATCCTTTGGCATTAATGGAAAACACTCAGACGCCATTTCATCCATATCAATCATCACATATTACCTACATACAACATCCACAACCCAATAACCACTTTATCCAACAACCTTCATTCAACACGAACTACATGCAACAACCAATGCAGAATCCTGAAGATAGCTCAGATCCCACAACTGCAATGAACATGTCACTTGATTTAATAGTTAAAGCATTCAAAGTCAATACCATACCAACAAACAACAACCAAAGAAGTTCATTAATCCCCCGCAATAGTTAGATTGCTCAACCGGGTATGAACACAAGCCAAGACATCAAGATGCAAATGGTTGATAACAATGTTAGAAATCAGGTGAGACATAATGCAGTGCAAAATGATGGGAATAAGGTTGGGCAAAATGCAGTTTAGAATCCAGGTATTCAGATTGTTGAAAATATAAATGGGCTTAGTGTTGTTTCGGAAATTGCAAATCAGTATAGGAATGGAAATGTTGTTACAGCACCGGCTAAGGGTAATGGTAATGGTATCAATGGTGATCCAATAAGGTGTTACAACTGTCAAGGAGAGGGTCATTATGCTAGCAACTGAACAGTAAAGTCAAGGAAACGGGATGTTGCTTATCTTCAGAAACAGTTACAGATTGCTCAAGAAGAAGAAGCAGGGATCCAAAGCACTCAAGAGGAATTTGAGTTCATGACTACTGCAGATGCTCATGAAGATATAGAGAGAGTAAAAGTGAACTGCACTTCAGAGGATACATTGCAGCAAGTATCCACATCTGGAACTCAGTATGACAATGCTCCCGTTTATGACTCAGATGGATCAGCTGAGGTACCCAAAGATGAAAATTGTTATGATCATGATATATTCAATATGCTTACTCATGAGGTGCAGTATACTGATCTCCAAACTAAGCTTGATCGTACGAAAGAAAAACTTGAAAATTGCATTATTAAAAAGGAAAAAGAATACGCTGTTCTTTAGAATAATTGGTACACAAAATGTGAAGAATGCAAATATGACAAGATTTCATATGATAAAGCTTATAATGACATGCAACAAAAGATCAAATGGTTGCAATCTCAGTTGAGAGATCTCAAGGGTAAGAATAGTGATACTCAATGTGCATCAAATACCCTTGATCCGGTGTCTCAGAAACTTAAAGATGAGAACATGTCACTAGAAGTTCAGGTTTAGAATTATGCAAAAGAAAATGAACATCTTAAGACAACATACAAGAACCTGTTTGATTCTATCAAAGTGACACAAACTCAAACCAATTCAATAATTGACTCTTTGCAAAAACAATTGTATGACACCATTTATGAAAATGCTAAGCTAAGAGCCCAGTTATTTGATAAGGTTTCTGAACCAAAAGGTACCACAAAAGGTACGAGAACGAATACTATGTTTACAAAGCAATCAATTTTGGGAAAACCACCTTCTTCTTCTGATAAACCAAAACTTTATTTTGTCACTACTTTTCCAAAATTCTCGGTTCTCCCCAAAGTTGATAAGACGAATACTTTGTCCAAGCCAGTCACTTCAAACTCGGCACCTTCCACACGAGAATCAAAAGTTGTGCAAACTGTTAATGTGATTGCCCCTAGAATCTTTAGAACTAATCCTTCTAAGTCCTCTAGGGTAGATAATGTTGTTCCTAACAAACCCATTAAAACAAGTGTTAGGATAAAACCAATAACTGTTTCACAACCAAGTGTTATTCATAAGCAACAAGCTAATTCTGACTCAAACTGTTTTTCTTCTACAAGAGTAAACAACACTACTAAGACTAGAAGACCACATCCTAGGAGTAATTCTAATACTGTTAGGGTTCCATCTAAGTCCAAGAGTAGTTGCCTCTCTAATAACTTCAAGAAAATATAAGAAAACCATAGGAATTCCTAAATTCCTAAGAATCAAAAGCACATGTCATCTGAATGTAATAACTTTACGCTTGCCATTCGAAATGCTAAATCCGAAATTTTTTGTGTTATGTGTAAGCAATGTTTAGTTACCACCAATCATGATGTTTGTGTGCTTAATTATGTGAATGCCATGAATTCTTGTGCTGATAACCAAAGTGCCAATGTCTCAAAACGTGAAAATCAAAAGAAACATAAGGCAAATGCCAAGAAATTAAAGGAGTTAGGGTCCAAAGGAAGTCTTGCTTCATCTAGGCCTAGCAAACCTAGAACTTGTCTTATGTGGATTACAACTGGAAGAATTTTTGTCATGTGTGGAAAATTAACTGCATCCAGTAACACCGAGAATAAGTCTAAAAACTCTGTGTGTGACAATGCAAGTACTTCTAATCCCTTGGAACCTTCAAGCAAAAGGTTTTTGAATTCTGCTTCTCTTCTTGACAGGTTATCAAGACTAAGGAAACAACATACTTCTATCGATCCAATTGCTGTTCTCTAATCTTCAGGTCAATGGCTTGTAATCAAATGTCAGATTGCAACCCCATCTTCAAATAAAAAGAATGTGTAGGTTTTAGTACATTTATCCTTAACAACGAAAAGATAAATATTTTCGGTCATGAGCTAATTATACAAAACATTCAAAGTTTTGAGCTCATGATGATGGCTTTCGTATACTTCAGTACGAAACCCGCATTTCAAAGAAAAGGAGAGTGTACGCTTCAGTGCGCTTTATCTTCAAAAGAAGAGAAATCTTCTTGCTTTCAAAATAGTTGAACACATTTTTTCAAGAATTTTTCAAAAGGATTTTCAAAATCTTTCAAAATTCTATATTCAACACTCCCTCCTCATGTCACTTTCAAATTCGAATCATTCTTTATAAGTGGATAAATTTTTGAGGGGGAGCTTTTTGAAAACCAAGTTTTAATGCTTTTAGACACATTCCCTCTTATCTTCTTTGTGTGTCTAAAACATTCCAAAACTTTGTATATATCTATCAAAAAGCCAAATACAAAATCAAAAAATTTCAAAAAAAATACCAAAAAATAATCTTCTCCGACATGTCTCTCGACAATCGATACATTTGCGCAGCTAGAAATATTGATTAATATTAACACGGGTGAATAAATGAAGTTCGAGCTAGAGTTTTCAAATGCTTTCAAAACATGTCTCTTCAAATTTTTCTCTACGACTTCTAAGTAAATGTCAGCTTAGGACTCGGACCCCAAAGAAAGGAAAATGTTACATTATGTACATTTATCCTCAACAACGGGAAGTTCACATCTTCTCGGTCTTGAGCAATGTCATACAAACATTCAAAGTTCTGAATGCTCAAGATAAACAATAAGAAAATGATATTTAATGTGATAAATTGCAAATCATTTTCTTGTTGAGCACAATTTTTCAAGATATTTTTCTTTAAAAAGAAATTTCAAATTCTTTCAAATTTATGTGCCCAACAAACTCCCACTCCAACGTTTCACTTTATTCTATTATTGAGGGGGAGTATAATAATTGGTTCATTCTACATGCACTACTGTTCTCCCAAAACTTAGTTAGACTCATGTGAATTTCGGACATTAACTTGTTTTCATTCACTAATGGTCAAAAATTGTCACCACATATGCAATTTTTGAAGGAGAGAATAGTGATTAAAATGTGATCAGTACCGCTTAATAACGGATAAGATCTCTTGATTTTAAGTGTTTTCCCATCCTCGCATGTGCACAACGGTTTCATAATATGAAGCATATGTGTAAGGGGGGTTTTTTTTAAATGAATCTAGTTTCAATAGGGCACTTATAGAGTCTAGAGTCAAGGAGACCAATCATTAAATCTCATTAGGACACAATTCCATATACACTTTTTGTTCGTCATCAAGAATACAAGTTAGAGTCCAACACAGACGCAATATAATCTGTGTGTATTAATGAGAATTGACAGATGCATTTTGAAAATTAAAACTTTCGATATGTTTAAAAAATCTTTATTCAATAACATGTCGACTGATTTTTCAAACAAGTTTTTCAATCTCATGTCTATTGTGGCAGCCTTAAAAGGGCATCTGGGCATGAGAAGACTGGACACGAATTAACGACTCAATCAGTCAGATAGTAACTAACTGATTCACTCTTATCGTGCTGTCTACTTTGAGACGTTCCGATAATGAGAACTAGCAAGTACGGTGAATCTAATGCAAACGCGTTAGAGGATCCAACACTTTGAGCTGGAAACCCTGTCAAGAAGGTTCTTTGAACCTATCTGATCACATGTATAGTATTTATACTATAAAACGGGGAACCTTGGTTATTGCAACCATATTCGACAAATATGACAAAGACATATTCGTCCATATCTGTTGTTTATTTCTAAACTAAACATGCAGGACAAGTCGATGGCGTTCCCACCGTATTCCAGCTGAGTTGCAGTTAAGGCCACATACTCAATCTTAAGATTCAAGGATATATTCAATGGCACATCAAAACTTGAAGACGTTTCTGAATTACAAAGATACACTTCCGCAAGCTCTGATAAACAAGAACTTCCTCAAAGAACGTCAAGAATATGAATTCAAATAGATTAAGTCACAAGGTCTATATTGAGGGAGATTGTCAGCCTTCAAGTGATGTCAAAGGAAGAGCATGTTGGTTAAGAAGTGTTCCAGTCAAGAAAGATCTAAGATTATCTCAAGGCTAAAGACCATGATATCAAGTTTAATTTAAAAGATATCAAGTCAAAGATCAAAATCCAAGATCACAAGCATGCAAGAGGAACTTCAAAGGAATTTCCAAAACCACAAGGTTTCAAGTCTCAAGACATCACAAGAAGTAAAGCCATATGTGCAATGACCACCCCTTAGGGGGAGATTGTTAGACTTAGTTTTATTAAAGTGATGGTAATTAATTTCCCGAACCTTGAAATAGTCAGGTTTATGTTCCTAGGAATTTTTTAAGCTAATCGGGCATTAGTTATGGGCTTTAAAGCCCATTAGATATCAAGCCCGGCCTTGGAAGCCCACTTAGACCCAAGGTCGGACCATGTACTTTACTATATAAAGCCCTCTCCTCCTGTGGAGAGGGTGTTGCTCCATTTTTCTTTTCTTTCTTTCTATGAAGTAACCATTTTCTCTCTAGATTTTCTCTCTCTAAAAACTACTCTCTCTCTCTCTAGAAATCAGCAAGAT